>PVKE010008794.1:0-46652 GCA_004027555.1 Craseonycteris thonglongyai | reverse complement strand
CAACTCTATTCGAGCAGCTCCATTGCAACACCGACTTTTCAAGGCCCTGTTAGAAGATACTGAAGATAAAGAACACGATCTCATCCTGCATACTGAAGTACGTTGGCTCAGTAAAGGTAAAGTTCTTACAAGATTTGTGAACTTAATTGAAGAAATAAAAACATTTATACATGATAAAAATGAAAATTATGATGAACTACCAGACTCTTGCTGGCTGGTGGATTTGGGTTTTCTTGCTGACACCATGGAAAAATTAGATTCTTTCAATTTGGAGTTGCAGGAAAAAGACAAAAATATAGCTGAAATGATAAGCTCTGTAAATGCATTTAAAGTGAAATTGACTGTTGATATCACATCTGCATATCAAGTCTCTCGTGCACTTCACATATATGAGGAAAATGCTAGGTAACAATGAATTACACGTGTCATTATTTATTGAGACCCTGCAAGTGCTTCAAAAACAGTTTGAAGAGATTTCTGCAGTTTACAAATATCGAGCCAATTGTCTCCGTCTGTATCAATCCTTTTACTTGCCAAATAAATGTAATAGAACTAGCAGCATGTATTGCAGACCTTGTTCAGGGGAAAGCAGAACTGGAGTTAGAAATTTGGAACCTTAAGAACGATATTTTGCTAAAATCCTTAATATCAGAGGACTTATGGAACATAGTCGACAAAGAAAGGTTCCCATTTTTAAAAAAAGCGGCATATAAAATCAAATTGTTTTTCGGGTCAACGTATTTATGCGAATCTTTGTTTTCAAACATGAATTTAATAAAATCATGATATAGATCTCGACTTACTGATGAGCATCTTAATAATTGTTTGCTAACAGGGTTGTCGTCATACTCTCCTAATTACGAGGCACTGGCCAATGAAATGCAATACCAAAGATCACACTAACATTGTTTTTTTTATGTTTTCTTTTATGTTTTTTTAAATGATTCTATTATACGTGTTATTTTTTGTATTACGTTTTGTATATATGTTTGTGTGTATATAATTTGTACAATAAATTTATTATTTTAAAATTATTTTTTATTCTTGTTCAATAATAAATATCCTTAGAAATAGCTGGTGCCCACCGCCCTACCGATATTTTAGAATGCGCCCTAGGGTATAAAAAGGTTGGGAACCCCTGCCATAGACCTTCATCAGCTTTTGACACAGTTTTGTTCCACACAGGTGGGTGGGGGCTGTGCAGGGCGGGAGCTGGGCTGGGGGCCTCCTACATGGGAGGCTCGCCCCCTCAAGCCAGGGGCTGAACCGGGGGTGGGGGGCAGAACGGAACTGGGGTGTCTTTTGCACAGGAAACAGCGCAATTCAGCATATGGGTCTACATGGGCCAGATCCAGGATTTGATCCTCGGTCCTCCAGGGCTGCAAGGTGAGCCCTTAACCCACTGAGCCATCCCAGCTTCCTCTAGTTGTCTTTATTTTCCCGTCTCTGGTCTTGGTATCAAAGATATACTAGTCTTATAAAGTTGAAAAGTGTGTCCTCTTCTATTTTCTGCAAGAAACTGTACAACTGGTATTAACTATTTTTTAAGTATTTGGTAAAATCTGCCATCAAGCCATTCGGGTCTGAGAATTTCTTTTTATTTTTTATTGTTTTTGACAGAGATGGAGAGAGATACAGAGACAGAGAATGAGAACTGAACTTGGGGAACTCCCCAGTTCAGCATATGGGTCCACATGGGCCGGGGCCGGGATTCGATCCTCGGTCCCTGGCGCTGCAAAGTGAGCGCTTAACCCACTGAGCCATCCTGGCTTCCCTCTGCAAGTTTTTTTTAATTACAAATTCCTTTAATAGCTACAGGATTATTCAGGTTACCTATTTCATCTTGGTTGAGTTTTGGTAGTTCGCCAATTGAATTTTTGATAAAGATATAATGGGAATTCAATGGAGAAACTGTCTTTTAAATCACTGGTACTGGAGGAGTTGGACAGATGGACAGACAGACAAGTCACACACACAAAAATTAAGACCAACTGAAATCACACAGCTTATGTAAAAATAAATTCAAATGTAGTATGGGTCTAAATGTAAAACATAATACTGTAAGGCTTTTGGAAGTAAATATAAGGGGGAAAAATCTGTAACATTGGGTTAGTCAAAATATTCTTAGATATGACACCAAAGTCAGTCCATAGAAGAAAAACTGCATAAACTGAACTTTGTAAAAGCAAAAACCTTGTTCTATGAAAGACTACTAATTAAAACACAAGCCATAGGCAGGAGAAAATATTTTCAAATCATACATATGACAAAGTACTTGTATGAGGTTGAATAAACAACCCTTAAAACTCAACAAAAGAAAAACAAGTAACTCAATTAAAAAAAACAAGCAGCAAAACATCTGAACACAGTTCCCCAAATTAAATATATGGATGATAAATAAGCACATGAAAACATATTAGGGAAATGCAAATTAAAACCATATTGTTACCTGTACACATTTATAGGCATGGCAAAAACACAAAGTTGACAGTATCAACTGCTGTTGAAGATGTGAAACTACTGGAATTCATATATACTTGGTGAGAATGCAACATAGTTTAACTACTATGGTAAATAATTTTTTGCATTTGATTATAAAGTTATACATATACTTACGACAAAACCCAGGATTCTGCCTGGGTAAACCTGTGCTTCATACAAACACCCACACATGCATAGCAGCTTTGTAATTGCCAAAAACTAGAAAAACCTTATATTGACTGACAGTGAGTCCTTTTCCACAGAAATCTGTTATAGACTGTTTTATTAATGGACCCCAATTTGTTCATGCCTCTTTGTACGTGACTTTCCACCAGTGAATTTGATTTTGGCCAGGTGATTTGCTTTGGCCAATGAGACAATAGCAAATGTGACATTATCAGAGGCTCGTAAAGTACTTGTTCATTGGCACTTACCCTCTTACAGCACGTGAAGAAGTCTTTATTAAGGGAGAGATCCCCTAGCTATCTGTCATCTGATCTGAGGCCCCAGACATATGAAGTAATTTCTCTCTTGCTTGTGTCTCCCTCAGAGAGTAAGCAGCAATGATAGTAGGTACCAAGTTGGTCCGTAAGACTACTGATGAAAGTCTGAGAAACCAGAGCTTCACTGGTATTGAGTCACTTATGACTGTTTTTGGGTGCTTCAGTGCTGACTCATTCTCCATAGTTCCAACAACAAAAATCCAAATAAACGTGACCTTAAAAGTCACCCAAACTACCCTCAAATTGTTTGCCAAATGGTGGCAGTGGCCATTTTTTATCCTGAATTTTATTACCAACAATTTTTGAGAGCCTAACATTCTTGATATAAAATTTTTATTTCAATTTACTTGTTATAACCAATTATGTGCCTAATAAAATATGAGATTTACAATTAAATACAGTGACTTTAAAATAAAGAGCTTAAAAACAAAACTCAAACCAAATCAATAAAAAAACCAAAGGGATTAAGTTTTACAGGAAGGTTGAAATCAAACTCTGAGTAATTCCTACATTATAATTAAAGGAAACAAGGTTTTTCCTCACAGAAATGAAACATGAATAACTATGTAACTATTTATAGACTATACCCATAAACATATTAAGACTCAATATCTCTCAAAGATGAGTAGGTAAATAGTGGGACGCTCACACTAATCAAGAATAATGCTTTATTTGAATGAATTACCTACCAATGTTGCTTTATGGTATAAAAAAATCCAATTCCTGGCATAATACTCTGCCTTTTCTTGTTATAATGAGCAATTTAAATGTTTTTCTTCCTCTTTCAGAAACTGTTTATACACTTTTATTATCTTGATATCACTTGAGATTTACGTCCTTATATTCTCAAAAAAATATACTATATTGGTAGATGTGAATTTATGTACCAAAAATATCCAGTGTACTATTAACCACAAACTTGGCCACACTCCTAATGTCTGTAAGAAACTATCTGGAACACATTTATCATTTGTTCCAAGTGACCACCTTGGTTTTTATTCTCACTTATTTATATAGTACAATTCTCTTCCCTAAGTGGTCAATGAATAGTTCATAAAACCTAGACTAGGTGAGATCCAGGAGTATTAAGGATTTAAAGGTGTGTTTTACTTTGAAAAGGAATTAAGATTCCTTAAACTCTATAATAGCATATCCACTCTTTTAAGCATTCCAAAAATCTGAAGAGCAGATGGAAGACTTTTCTGTTATTACAAATAAAAAATCACTGCAGAGCTCACAAACATTTCAAATACAAATAGCAATGCATATGTGGAACTGCCTCTTCATGGAGTTGTCTTCTTAAGGACAGATTTTCAGATACTTTTTCCATAGTAGTTTACTTGAGGTGCAATAAGATGAAATAAATCATTGCTATACAAAATAATAAAAATATTTTGTACTTATACTTCCACATTAATTTCACAAACTATAATAAACATGACAAAACACCAAGAAAGTTATTAGTTTCCATCCATTAGGGCTAGAAAAATAAGTTATTCAAATAGATACCTAAATCTGTCTCCTGTTTTCCAGAGAAATTAATGTATTACAAATACATATTTTAAAATTGTTCCTAATTCTTATTCAGATTTAAGATTGGGCACTGTTCTATTTTTTACATAGATGTGTAAAGACTTAAAAAAAAACAAACAAAAAAACTAACTTAGAATAATCTATTAGTATAAACTGAATTTCATAAAATAAAAAAAATTCTAAATCCTATAATTCAAATAAATTAAATGAATTATTTAGACTACTTGATAGAAATATGGAGCACAAACCTATCAAATATATGCAATTAAGCCTGTTTTATACAAAAAAAGTTTTACAATGGTCAAAATGAGACTTTAGTTATATTCTTGAATGGTAGCTTTGTTCCCAATAAATACTACTTCTGTATACTTTAGAACACATTCTTAATTCAAAAACAAAACAAAACAAACTAAAACAAAACACCCACACAACATAGAGTTATTTGACTTTTTGTTTTTTTCTTGCTTGAAACTGCTCTGTTTTGTTTTTTATAGATTTAATCAACATTGACAAGGCAGGATCAATGGATCTCTTTTGTAATTCCTTTGGAATTTCACTCTCTTTTTTTCTTATTGCTTGAGTAAGTTCTTGTTCTTTTTGTTCTCTCTGTCGGGCTTTCTCCTCAAGGATTTTTTCCATAGCTTTTGTTTTCTTGAAATTAGGATCTGAAGGATCCAAGTTGAACAAGTGGGAAGTGTACATTGCCTGAAACCGTGCATCCTTTACATTTACCTGTACATCCAAAAGGAAAATAAAAATAATGAATTAAATTAGTAAGCCCAAATGCCCTGAAATGGTGCCAAATTTCAAAACGCAGTGAGTTGATTTAAATGTGAGCATTTTGCACAGATTTCTAGAAAATTGTTTTCCCACAGATATTCAATGGAGTTTTAAGGCCCACTCTTAGACCACAAAGTGCCAGCCACACTGTTCTTACCATGCAATGACAAGTTCATTGAAAGGGAACTCAAGTGGTCTCTAACTACACCGTCCACTTAGACTGGATGACTACAGAAATGGTTCCCAAAGCAGGCTTCCCTACACTTACAGTCTGAAATCTGATCCTGGCTACAATGATTAAGCTAGAGATAGTATTTCCTGCTGGAGTTTTATGCAAAGTCACTGTATTTTAAGTATTAATATGTTTAAAAGAAATTTAACCTTGGTGCCAAAATGAGTAGCTACTGAGGGTGATTAATAGATCAAAAGATTTAGAGACTACTATGCCAAAGAAGGCACCCCTGAGATCAAGATTTGGCCAGATACAAGCCCCAAATTTATCTTTTATCTTTCTACAAAAACGCTATGGTTTCACACTGAAGATATAGCCTTAACTCCAGCTATGCTTTTGAGTGTTGGGGACAAGCAAGAAAGGGAGCACGATTCACCACCATCCAGAATTCCCATGGGAATGGTGAGTCCACCTAGAGATGGATCGTAGAGTTATGTAGTTATAGTAAAGACAACAGATGTGATACCACAACCACCACTAACAAAACACTCAGAAAAAAATGTTTTTATGTACTGATTATTAATGTATGAAGACTGTTCTTATAATAGTTTCCCTATAAATCATTCTTTGCTTTTAACTTTTCATAAGCAAACCAATTCACCAAAAAGGTCAGTGGAACAGCAACATACACGGAAATGAATTACAGAAACTAGAGCTAGAGTGGCCTCAAAGTCCTTCTATGTGCAACTTACGGTAGAAGTTATTCTGTATGTTCCTCTCTACCCTTTGAACAAATTCAAAATTTCTTCCATGTTCTTCTGGGTCTACTTTTCCATGCTAACAGTTTAAAATCATTAAGTAGTTCCTGGTAGCTGTGTGTAGGTTTTCTGCATAGGGATCAAAGCCATACACATAGGGATGGTGTAGTCATCAGGAATATGAATTTAGTAAAAAGAGGAAAAAGAGGGAGCTATGAGAACAAGATGCATAGCAACTAAAAAATCATTGCTTACTGTGCTGGCCACCATGACACAATGTGACATGAACCTGCTATTTCTTAGTTGGGCTTAATTATGAGCCCGCTGAGCATCACAATGTATGTAATTTTTTAATATTTTCTTTCTTTCTTTCTTTATTTTTGACAGAGAGAGAGAGAGAGAGAGAGAGAGAGAGAGAGAGAGAGAGAGAGAGAGAGAGAGAGAGAGAGAGAGAGATTGAACTAAACTGGGAGAACTCCCCAGTTCAGCATATGGGTCCGCACGGGCCAGGGCCGGGATTCGATCCCCGGTCCCCGGTGCTGCAAAGTGAGTACTTAACCTACTGAGCCATCCCGGCTTCCCAAATGCATGTAATTTTGATATTATTTTGGTGCAACATGGCTGCCAAAATGCATGCCAACTACTTCTCCCTGGTGCTCAACTGAAGAAACATTGATTTGATCCACCCGGGGATGCACTGGCTGTGTAAGACTAAAAAATGGCAGCTTTGGCCCCAGGTCCTTCTGAACACACTGCAAGGCTAACTAACTTTACTCAACTTTATCTTCCAAGTTGACTTTAGTTTCAACTCCAGCTTTAAAAGGTTAATGACTTCTGCCCCTGGTTACCTCAAAGTCATCCTCTAATAATGCCTTCTTTTTCATAAGCTGTTTTTTCTTCTTTTTGCTCAGATTCTGGTGTTCCACAATCTTGTTGTAATTGAAGTGTTTCTTGCTCTCTTCCTCCTCATCCATCATGAGCAAAGCCATTTCAGCCTATAAAGAGATAAAAAAAGTTCAAATATACAAACATTCCCCCCACCCCAAATTGGAGTGTGAGACAGAAATTCCCTCTAGGAAAGGAGAATTCAGTTACTAATGCTCCAGGATAACATCTGTCATCCATAAACTGATTGTGGATTACCAAAACTCATAAAGAAACCCAGAGATCTTTGTATAGCAATAAGGTAAAAATCTTAAGCAGCATCACTGAGAACAGGAGAGAGGTGAAAGTCTATAAAAACCAGACCATATTCCACTTAGTGTAATTGGTTACTAGGCTATGGGAATGAGTCCCCAAGTCACCCAAAGAAAAATTTCCCATTTTCACTTTGGTCTTTTTAAGCAGGGACACTAAGTATAGCAAACATTTAGTATTTTGTGATACAAACTATTTTCCAAAATATATTTTAACAAGAAATTTCTTCTGTGTTTTTTGCCTTTATTGTTTCAATGTTGACATACTCTATGGAGGTGAGACCTTAATATTTGCTTCTTTTCCACTAAACTGGTGGGATTAAACATACATCCTGAAGAACCAAGTAAACCACCATGTATACTAGAAAAAATTCAGTGTGCTGACAGACTTTTGTGATTTTTCCTGTATTACCATTTTAGATTGCTTTAAATTCCTTTACTTCCATCACTGGCACCTGCAGTTGACTTTCTTTTTAGAGTCATTTTCAACAAAAGAAATTTTCTTTGTGCCCCTGAACTCTACAAGCATCACTATACATACAATAAATGGAAAACAGAAAAGATCCAGTCAGGCTCACTCCCAGATAAAAGTGATGTGAATGTCAGTCATAGGGATGTTGTTGACATCAATTCCTGCCTCTGCCAAAATATATATGACATGGATCTGTAAAGTCAGTGAAGATAAGGTTCCCTGCATTTCCAAAAAAAACCCTCATGTTTGTACATTAAACTTATAGTTTTTACAATAATAAAAGAGAGATACTGGCATTTGAAAAGCCATAAAGCAAGTCTATATTACAGGACAGATTCAGATTAAATTAAAACTTATGGCAATATTGTATTCATGATATTTTTTTAAAGATTTATTTTATTGTTTTTTTTTGATATTTTATTGTTTTTGACAAAGAGATACAGAGAGAGGCAGAGAGAGAAGGGGGAATGCCCAGAGCAGTCTCCATAGTTGTATGTCATTAGTTTTTCGACAGTTTCATTCCAAACAGGTGGGTGCAGAGCAACACAGGGCGGAAACTAGGCCGGCGGGACTCCCGCATGGGAGGAAAGACTGTGTGAGCCAGGGACTGAACCTAGGGTCTCCCACATGGAAGCTTGCTCCAGCAGGAACTGAACTGGGGCCTCCCCAAACGGGAAGCAAACCACAGTTCAGCATATGGGTCCATACAAGCCAGGGCCGGGACTGGGACCAGGACTCGATCCTCGAACCTTGGGGCTGCAAAGCGAGTGCTCAACCTGCTGAGCCGTCATGGCATCCCCTGTATTCAAATTTTAATACTAGTATAATTTTGCCTGTTATAGTAAGGTTTTTTGTTGTTGTTGTCGGTTTTTTAAATTTATTTTATTGCTTGAGAGAAGGTGAGAGAGAGAGAGAAGGGGTGAGGGCCCAGAGTAGTCTCCATAGTTGTACATCATTATTGTGATATAGTTTCATTCCACACAGGTGGATGTGACATGGTACTACGCAGGGAGGGAACTAAACTGAGGGCCTCCCGCATGGCAGGTGAGAACCGTTGCCACCATCCTGGCAGTTACCAGTTGTGCAGCACTTAAGCATACTGGTTTGTACAGGCTGGGCCGGGGTTCAATCCCTGGATACCTCACAGTTGCAAGGCAAGCACTCAATCTGCTAAGCTATCCTGGCATCCCCTAAGGGTTTTTAATAATGAGATATTTTCTTCTTAATTGCAAGAGGACAATGTGCTGGGTTTGAGAAAAATTTTTTCATTAGTTGGAGAAATGTTTGGTAAAAAGGTCATATTGTAAAACTATTGTGCTAAAGTATTTAGTTATGTTTTATAATTGATTTATAAATGTTATTGCTAAAATCTATTATTTTTTATCATTGATAAAATCTTATTTTTTATTAGAGTGACACTAGGTAATTAATTAGTCATGTTGCTAATTAACTGCATTTAAATAGTACATATCAATTATCGACTAAGTATGTAATGATCATGTTTTACCTTTTGTTTTTCTATTTCAGCATCTTCCTCTGGAGATGTGCTATTTTCTGCAGATTTCATTGATTTTTTCTTTTCTTTTATACCTGGCACAACAAACCAACATAGGAGGGTTAAAAATTGCAAGTCTTTTAGCAACAATGTGCTTATACTGGGAACAAAAATGCAAGGTATCTAGAAATAATCTTATCAATAAATGTACAGAAACTGGATGAAGTAAAAAAATAAATTACTGACAGATGACTATGGGTATAAATTGAATAAATACAGTACATCTGGTTGGGGCAACTGAATACTATAAAGAAGCAATTTCTTCTGAAATTAGCATATATTATATCTTCAACTAACAAAGATCATTTCAATAGATACAGAATAAGCATTTGACAAAATTCAGTACCCATTCATGATAAAATACATACATTTAATAAAATTCTAAATAAAATTTCACTCAAGGAAATCTTTACAAAGATTAACAAGATATATTTGATATACTAGTGATACACTGTACTAAAATGTACTACAGAGGAAAAATAACCAAAAGATACTTAACTATATATAATGAGAGGAACAGAACAGTATAGATTAGTATATAATACAATGTAGCATCATCACTGGAAAAAGAAGGAATTCTACAATAACTGGTGCTGGGCAATTTGATTTGTTCTGGGGGGGAAAAATCAAGTTATTGTCTTACTTCACAGTGTACAGACAAATAAAATGCAGATAAATTAAAAAGGTAAACATTAAGAAAAAATAAATCATATGAGGAAACACAGGGGAATAACCACCCGAGCTTACATAAAAGAAATATTTTCTTAGCATGACAATAGAAGGAATCACAGTGGGGGAAAGAATCCAAGTGATTTGAACATATAAATTCTTAAAACTCTGTATATGAAAAAGCTCATCAGAGGGGGATGCAGGGATTGTTCAGGATGTGAGCGCTTGTCTTGCAACTGTGAAGTCCAAGGTTCAGTTCCTGGCCCCAGCCTGTGCAAAACCATATGCTGAACTATAGTGCAACTGGTAACCCCAAGGATGGATCAGTGGCAAAGATTCTTGCCTCCCATGCAGGAAGCCCCTGGTTTGGTTCCTGCCCCATGTCCCCAATTCCACCTGTGTGGAATGAAACCATGTTACAACTAATGATGTACATCTATGGAGACTGGTCTGGGCCCTCCCCACTTCTCTCTCTCTCTCACCTTCTCTCAAAATACAATAAAATAAATATATATATATTTTTTAAAACCTCATCTGTAAAATGGGAAAGTCATCTTCATAATAATTTGACAGTAAGTACCTGCAAGTAAAAGTTTAAAAAAATCCTTTTTTTTTCTCTCTAAAGACAACCTTGATCTTTGGTTAACTTTCTAGCCCTATTATCAAGCAAAATCACTTATGGTAAAAGTGGCTCCTAATTAGAAAACTACTTGTATTGTCAGGACTTCCAGAGACCACAAAGTGTTAGAGGAAATGTCTTGTCCTAAAATGAGAAGCAATAAAATACAGCCATTAAGGGCACTCAACATGGAGCAATAGGACTGGGTTTAAATTCTGGATCTTCTACAGTCTAGCTATGACAGTTTGTACCTGTGTTGTTACCTATAAATTGGGGAGTATAATAATAGCACCTACCTCATAGAATTGCTGTGAGGGCTAAATAAATTAGTAAATGTGAAGAGCTTAGTTAATGTTGGACACAGGGTGCTATACAGTGTTTGCTATTATTATTAATATATGTGTGTGTGTGCATGTGTGTATACCCTGGGTTCCTTGGGGATTCTGCTGGTATATTTTCCTGTTTTGTGTCTGTTGGATTAAGAGGGGTTCAAAGGAAGTTGGTTCCAGGGTGCTATAGTAAGAAAGTTCAGAAGCTACAGAGACATGTTGTTACTGCAGAATGTTAATACCTATGTCAATCCTCTCTGTATTGCTGGACACTGTCTTCTCTGGATAAGCTGAGTTTTGCCTTTCCAGTTCTGAGAAACCAACAGTTTCTAAAGCAGGGGTATCCAATCTTTTGGTTTCCCTGAGCCACATTGGAAGAACTGTCTCGGGTCACACATAAAATATGCTAACACTAATGTCAGGTGATGAGCTAAAAAAAACCTGCAAAAAAATCTCCTAAGATTTTAAGAAAGCTTACAAATGTGTATTGGGTTGCAGTCAAAGCTGTCCTGTGCATGCAGCCTACAATCTGCAGGTTGAACAAGCTTGCTCTAAAGTAGTAACGATTAATGTTTACACAGCATTTACTATATGTCAGGCAGAGTACTTTACACATTTTAACTAGTTTAATTCTCATAATGCTAAGAGACAGATTTATTATAATATTTATTCTGTGGATGAGGAAACTGAACACAGGTTAAATAATTTGTCTCAAGTTTAATAAGTGAAAGAACCATAATTCAAACTTAAGCACTGTAGCTCAGGCTCTCTACTGTTAACCACTATACCACCTCCTTTACTATCAGACGTCATTCTAACAGCCCATCTCATTTAAAATGTATTTTGATGTGAAGTAACAAAGTAAAATTCACAGAATATACAATGATGGTTGAATAACTGCAGCTAATGGGGGGTAATAAGAAAAACAAAGCCTAAAATCCAAAGAGACTTTATGAAGTCCCTTCTGTACTTATGCAGCCATGGCCAGCCGAAAGCACGCCAGCAGAAAGTGCTGCTGGGTTCACCCCTCATTGCTACCAAGGTATTTGCCTGAACTTCCAAATAAAAAGTTATTGTATGCAGCCCTTCTCCTTAGAATGAAAATCTTCAGTGCTCCTATTTCAAATGGTTTTCAGGGAATGATGTATCTTAAGATTGTAACTTCTTCTCTGTTTTAAATATGTGTATGTACATGTGTATATATAATTTATATATATGGTTTCTCTTTCTTAGGATCTGACTCTCACACTCTAAGTTTACCTCTGCTCCTATGTTGTCAAGGCAAGAGCTCCTTTTGAAGTGAATGGGCAACTGACAAGTACAGAGATCGTTCTGTGACGGGGTAAAAATCAGGCTGTATATGATTAATACATAAAGGAGATAGAGATCTTCACGTACAGCTGTAGAAAATAATAATTTCAAAGAGCCCACAATGAACTGTTCCGGATTTTCTAACAACCTGGTGAAAAGTCATAAAAATAAACTTGAAAGGAAGACCGTAGCAAGGGAAGAAAAAAAGAAGCTCCAAGATGGTCAGGGTTAAAAATGATATCCAGTTTTAGCATGATGAAAATTTCTTTGCTCACAAAGAATTTACTGTGTGCTAGACTGAACTGTTTAGCCAAAAGATAAATAATGTGTACAGATCCTTTCTGCACTGTTAACAAGATCATATTAAGAGGGCACATCTTAATTTTTTTTTTTAAAGCATTTTTTTTCCTTTCTGGAAAGTTTTCAGATCTAAGTTAAATGAAAAGTACTATGGAAATAAAAGCCCTGTTTTGAAATGTTATCTTTATTTCTCAGTGAATCATTTGGCAAGTAAGAAACCACATCTCTTGAAACTGCTACAAAATACATATGGATTGATTCTAAGAAGGTGACTAGTAACAGGAACTAGACATCAGATGTTAGAGTTCTATAGTTAAAAATTAAAAATTAAATAATCCTTACTGAGGCTACTATCCTTTTAAGCAAAAAATGTAACAGAATAAATCTATGGAAAAAGATGTGTTGCAAAAATTGATCTGTAAAAGGCCTATCTGTTCCATTTTCCATTACTTGTAATGTCATAGAATTGTTCCCATAAAAAACTTAGTTCAGAGGGTTTAAACACCTCTTGTGAGAGGGCAGTTAAGAGAATTCACTGGAGGGCAGACATGGTCTCAGTACTGACCAGATGAGAGTGGTAAACCCCCTAGTGATTTTGCAGCAAGTTTCTACATCCAAGATCACTTGCCCATAACCAGACACAGTCTATAAATCTTCCTCTAGACCTGAGCATTCTGCCTTTGCTTGGAAATCCAGCAAGTCCTGGCATCCAGCTCTTATACATATGGATCCTGGCTCTGGCTTTAATCTATATAATGTACTTGAAGAATTATAAAAGTAAAGAGAGACCATTAAGATTCAGGTTCTACCATCTATCACTGGTCTATACAAATCAACTATGTTTTTTGAGCTTCAGTCTACTCATCTATAAAGTGGGCTGAAGTTTGGATTAGAGGACAGAATGCACCTAAAAGCATCTGTACACTATGAAACAACATACAAGCAGTACATGGTAAGCACTCAACATACTGGTTGAATGAATCAAATATGTGTACCATATTAGATTTCCATGGTGGTTTATCAAATATCTAAAGTTGTCAAGACAAATAATAGATTTTAATAGGGTATTTTTATATGTGATATACTTTATTTCATTCTTACTTCTTCAAAAAGAAAACCCTAAGAAATTTATGTAATAAGAATAAGCAAATTTTTCTAATACTGTATTTAATTTCTAAAAGAAAACAACTTTTACATCACTCTAGAACTACATTACATTTTGGGGACTCTCATTTGATATCAAGTTTGCAGTTTAGAAAAAAAAGTAGAACAATTACTGTAAGGTTATAGTGTAGGGAGGAAAAACAGAAGGAAATAATAAGAAAAGATTTCTAGTATTCAAACTGGCTCCTAACCTAGACCAAACACCAGATCTAGCATCAATCAATGAACTCAGTTACTCTATATTCTGAAGAGTGTGTAGACTCAGCTCTATGGGGCAAAGGTGTTATAAATGTACCCAAGTCCATCTGGCTTAAAATGCCTCTGTCCTTTGGCTCAAATAAACTCTTATAAAAATAATAATAAAAAGATGCCCCTGTCCTGCTCAACCATGGGCCTTGAATTATACACCCTTCCAAATACTAATGTTGCTTTTTTTCAGTTTCTTAAGTTTTCTACCGTTCAGGCAGTGCCTTCTCTAGTATGATGGAATATAAGTACACACTATGCAGGCTTTACCTAATCTCAGAGCCTAATCCTGTAGTATCCTCACATCAATGCTTTCTACTTCTATCCCTATGGTTTGAAATACTATTTTATTGATTTGTAAGTCTATATTTATACTCTGACTTCTCAGCATATCTCCCAGACTAATACCTCCAATTATCTAATTGATAATTCAAATCAATTATACCCCAAATGAACTTACTGACCTTACTTCCCACCCAAATTTATTGTTCCTATATTCCTATCTCAATAAATGGAAGAACAGTTTTCCAGAGACTCAACCTCAAAATCTAGGAGTTACGCTAAATCTCTTCCTTAGCCAAATAAATCAGCAAACCTACCTCCAAAATATATCTAGAATCCTACTCACTTTTCTCTTTCCAATTCCATTACTGGCATGCCATCTACACTAACCATTATCTCTTGTCCAGACCTCTGCTAAAGCCTGGTCTCCCAGCTCTCACCAATGCCTTTCTTGCATTTGTTCCCTTCACAGGAACCAGAATATTATGTAAAAAATACATACCAGACCATGCCACATCCTTCCTTAAAGACCCTTCAGTGCCTTTCCACTGTCAGTAGAATAAAATCCAAATTTGTTGCCATAAAAACATGGCTCTGATGGGTCAGCCCTGTGTCCCAGCCTGGTCTCATACCAAACTCCCTCTCTGACCATGCTTTGGCCACATCGGTGTCTGTTTCTCCAACATAAGTTCCTCCTCACCTCATAGCCTTTCTACCCAACTTCACCTCATTCGCAATGCTTTCTCCCCAGCATTTTATGTCTGATTCCTTCTCATTCTACAGATCTCAGCTCTAATGTCACCACCTCAGAGAAGTCTTCTTTGCCTACCCTGTGTAAAGTACTCTTCTTCTTCCTCCTCATTATATCCTTTATATTACCTTATTCATTTCCTTCAAATATTCTTATTTGTTTACCTGTTTAGCATGTCTTCCCCAAACCACAGACTCCTTGAGAAACATAATCTTCCCTGTGTTATTACTGCTTGTGTCCTTACCACCTGGTAGGTGCTCAAAAATGTTTACTAATAGAACAAATAAACAAACATAGCATCAAGATACCATATTTTGGTTCTAAGTTTTATGTATAAAAAATTCTTAGCCTTTCTGTTATTTTTTTTGCTTTAGGAAAACAACTTAAGTCTAGATATAAACTCCTGTGCAGTATTCAGAAATCAAAAGTATACTGAAAGCAAACAAATTTAATCTATACTTTCCCTTGGAACTTCTGATACTAATTTTAGAAAAAGCTTATTCACAATTGAAATGTGCTGATTCCAAGAAATAAAAGCTACTCCACCATCAAACCATTTAACTTACTCTTTGAATTCTATCCTAAGTTTTGCAATCTGACTAGATTTCACATGCCAAATGAAGCACTTTGGAATGAGAACAAGGAAACTATAATGCTTCACATTTCTCCATATAATAAACTTGGTTTCCTGAATAAGAATAAGACTAAAATCCATCATATTCTAGAAATGACCGCTCAGGTATGATAAAAAACAGAATATGCAAAGTTTCCATTTCCCTTTCCAATTTCTAAGAATCTCACATGCTATAATAGACTTTATTCATCTTGATCTCCTTTTCATCAATAAAATGTCAGTGCTAAAAGGCTATAACAACCAGGAAATAATTTTGGGCAATTTTGACTTTCCTGTTGAGAACTATTCTGGCCCACTAGTCATAAGGGACAAGAAGCAGGGAAACTTCGTAAAATCCTTCTCTTTACAATGCCAGCTTGGAGCTGCTCCAGGAACAAGCCTTTTGGGGCTCATGTGTGTGGTATTTAGATCAGGGCAAGGCAAAATGTATGAGAACAAATGGAAAATGCTTACAGTGGTCTCTGCATTGACTTGTTCAAGTATGGCCAGAACCTTACCACACACATTTATACATACCAAAAAGTAAAGAATGGAAGCATTCAGGAAAGAATGAGTGGTACACATGCAATGGGAACAAGGCTCCTTGGATATTGGAAATTAGATACCATATAGTTTAAAGATGCAAGGAAAAAGAGGAAGCTGGCTTTTAACTATAATAAAGCAGGATGAATGCAAAAAGGATAATATGAAACATAGATGTTTTTGTATATTTCAGCAGAAAAGCTTTTATGCTATACCACAATGTAAAAATTGTTAAAAATATATATACATATCCACATAAACATAAACAAATTGATTTCACACGTTCAATTCTTCATAGCCTTTGCAAAGAGAGACCTAGAGTGGATGTGTTATAAAAAAGCAGTGAAAGCAAACTGTTAAATTAATCATGTCACCAAAAGCCTCTTATCCTGAAATTATTCCTTGTATATACAACAGGCAAGCTGGCCCTTTCTAATCTGATCATGGCCCTTTCTAATCTGATCAATGATTATACCCCACAAGATAGACCTGCTTATAAGGCACTAAGGGAGGTATACAAATTACAGAAATTTTAAAAGAATAAGTAGTTTATACTATTTCTACCCATATCATCATTTTTTTCTTAGATTTGAATTGAAAACTACAAGTGTGTGCTGGCTTACCTAATTTTTTAACTTCGTCAGCAAAGTATGGATCATTCAAATCAACATCAGAGGGAACTTCATCTTCACTGACCTCTTCAGCAAGAGCCTTTAAGTTGAATATAAAATACATACAGTTTATTATTACAAGGACCATCATATATATATATATGAAGATAATGTGTAATTTCTTTTTATTTTATTTTTCTTTCAGAGAAGGTGAGAGAGAGAAGAGGGGAGGGCCTAGAGCAATCTCCATAGTTGTACATCATTAGTTGTGACATAGTTTCATTCCATACAGGTGGACGTGGGGCCATGTGGAGTGGGAATGGAATTGGGGGCCTCCCACATGGGAGGTGAGAACCTTCGCTGTCAAGTGGTTACCGGTTGTGTCTCAGTTCAGCATATGGGTTTGCAAGGGCCAGGGCTGGGATTTGATCCCCGGACTTCATGGTTGCAAGCCAAGTGCTCAACCTGTTGAGCTATCCTGGCATCTCCAATATGTAATTTAAAAGAAATCTAAAATTAACCAGTTTTTTAAATGGATCAGTTAATAAAATAAGTCCCATCTGAATCATTTTTTTGTTTGTGTACGAAATATTTATGGATCACTTAATAAATGTAGAGAACTATACAGGGCTTTGGGGAGAAATAAAAGTTATCAGATACATGTTTTCCATCTTCAAAAGTTTTAAAATTAAAGGAAATTAGACACATAAAGATGTAATATATCTGTAATAATCATTTAAGATAGAAAGAAGAAACAAAAATAAAAATGATACTGGTCAGTGAAGAGAGGTAGCCTTCTCTCTCAGAAAACTGAGAAATAGCAGTCAGTGCTCTCAATAGTATGAAGTAGTACATTCTGCATTATCTTTTAAATTGTTATTTAAAACAATTTATTTTCTAGATAAAGATAATAATTTTTTTTTTTATTATAAACATTCAAATGTATATAAAGGCAGTAAGGATAGAGACATGACAAACACCCTTGTCCTTAATTATCTAAATTTCAAATATTACCTTGTTTTATCTATAACCTATACCTGAAAACTCTTGGGCTATTTTTAAGTAAATCTGTTGGTTAAATTTTCCCTAATCAAATTTGAACACATTATCTACTAAATTAGCATGTTTAATTAAAAATTCAAGTTTATAAAATAAATAGAACATATGTAAACTAAGATCAGGTTAATCAGATTGAGTTTATCCCCAGGTGTCTAAAACATGAGTCATTTTAACAAAAACATTTAGAATGCATATTGCTAGCATCATCCTGCATGCTGAAGAATACCCACCATGCCCTAAAGAATATTCATTTTGATATTAATATCCCTTTAAGAACACAAAATTTAAGAATTTTTTTCATCAAATGATTGTAACAGATTCAGTAGTAATCTGTTTCTAACAAAAATTATGAGATATTTATAAGGGGGCACCCTCCCCAAAACAAAATTATCTTCTGGAGGGTAGGCCCCTTGTAGTACAGCCTTCCCCTGCTAGGTGAGTATTCTAAAGATTTATTTATTTTTGATGAGAGAGAGAGAGAGAGATACAGAGATACAGAGACAGAGAGAGAGGTGAACTGGGGGAACTCCCCAGTTCAGCACATGGTTCCGCACGGGCCGGGGCCAGGATTCGATCCTCGGTCCCCGGGGCTGCAAAGTGAGCACTTAACCCACTGAGCCATTCCAGCTTCCCCCTTGGTGAGTATTCTAAGAACCCACCTGCATCAGTGTACCAGCTGGTGTGTGAGACTGCATTCGACTTCAAGTGAAATGTTTTTTGCCCATTTCATAATGGGTGATTTATTTACAAAAACTATGTGAGGCATGACAATGCACCTGCCCACACCATGCTCAGTGTTCAGCAACTCTTCTGCCCCACCTTCCCTATTCTCCCACTCTCGCCCTGAGCAACTATTGTTGTTTCCCCAGATAAAAACAGTCTTCAAAGGGAAACATTTTGCAGATGTGGAAAAGGTAAAACAAAAAATGGCAGAAGTACTAAAAGGCACCAAAATTGACAAGTTCAAAAACTGTTCTGAGCAGTGGAAAAAGGATCTCAATAGGTGTATTGCGTTAAATGGAAAGTATTGTGAAGGTGACTAAAGTTTAAAGATGTAAGAATAAATGTACAATTTTTATAAATAAATTCAAGGTTTTGTGGGGTCACCCCTCATAAATATCTGATTACAAATCTAGTCACATATTTCAACTGTTCTTTAGATCTAAACTGTAGCTATATCAATTATGGCACATATACATGTATTCCTTTCTTCAGTAATAATTTCTTGATGTCCAAATTGAATTCACAGAGAATAAAAGGGGAAAAATATTTTTAACTTAAAGGAAACTCCTGAAACTCTTTTATATATGGAGAACTTGTGAAATTGGAAAGGATCTGTTGGAATCACCAGCTCCAGTACAGAGCACTGAGTATAGAGCAAACTGAGCACTGAACAAATATATTTTTAATGCCACTGATAAAACAAGTCCAGTCTTAGCCTTATCTAGGGAAAGTGATTAGCAAATAAAAATCAAAGAGAATATCTGCTAAAGGTCTCAGAAACAAGTGACTAGTTTATTGACCCCATAGAGACCCACCTGTAAGTCTTGCAGAAAACACTTACCAGGGTTGATGGCTTAATAACTTGTAAAATGATTTCCTTTAAAAAACATTTTATATCCTATCTAGTTTTAAAGGAAGTTCTAGGGAAGAAGAGAGGTAGAATATCAAGGAAAACAGGGCTCCTTACCTTATTTCTTCATTTTACTATCCATTTCCAGAAACACTGACTATAACAAGGGTACAAAAATCACTCCAATGTATCATTTAATTTTGCAGCCCTCTACCTTTAAAAGCATTGAGGGCAACAGCTATACCAAAAACACACTTAAAACAGTATAGAAAGAATACAGCGCAGAAAAAGAACACTGGCACAAGAGCTAGATTCTGGTGTCAGTTTGGCCATTAACAACGTATGTATCCTGAGACAAATCAATTAATTTTCTACAACTGTAAGGGATGGACTAGAAATCATAAGGTTCCTTGAGTTGTAAAATGCTGTGATTAGTAATACCATCTTAAGGCAATTTTAGTGCCAGAATGATGCATTTTGGTGTCAAGATGAATATTTTCAGTAACAAAAACCATAATGGTCTCTGCTATTACTAAGGATTCTAACTCTGGAACTATGTTATCCTCAAGTCATAGGAATCAAATCAAATTTTTCTTTTTCTTTTTTGTTTTTGACAGAGAGAGAGGGACAGAGAGAGACAGAGAGAAGGGGGAGGGCCAGAGCAGTCTCCATAGTTGTATGTCATTAGTTTTCTACATAGTTTCATTCCACAGGTAGGGGCAGGGCTGTACAAGACAGGTACTGGCTGGGGGCCTCCCACATGGGAAGCTCGCCCCAGTGATAACTGAACTGCGGGAACATACCAGTTCAGCATATGAGTCCACACACGCCAGATCTGGGGCTGGGATTCAATGCTTGGACCCTAGGGCTGTAAGACAAGTGCTCAACGCACTGAGCCATCCCAGCATCCCCAAATCGGATTTTTCATACATAACATATAACCACAGAGAAAATATGCTTAATAAAGGACTTAATGACAATAAGATTTTAAAAGATCCATATAACACTGAAAAGTGAAAAATGCAGGTTGAGAAATAGAAATGCATAGAAACAATTTCATTCATATTAAATACTTCTATATGTACATATCCTCAAGTAAAGAAGTGTGTATGTACCTCTCTTCTTCAAAAACATAAAATAAAATCAAACTGTTTTAAATCTAGAAATATCAACTAAACTATGTATTGCATTTAGGTAGCAGATAATGCAAAATACTGTAGCACAGTAATTAAAAGTAGTTCTGGCTTTTTTTAATACCAGTCTTTACATTACATAGCCTTGAAGAAAACTTACCGGGGTTGTCCAACCTTTTGTCTTCCTGAGGCCACATTGGAAGAACTAACTGTCCTGGGCCACACATAAAATAAACTAACACTAATAGTAGTTGACAAGCTAAACAAACAAAACAAAACAAACAAACAAAAATCGCAAAAAAATCTCATAATGTTTTAAGAAAGCTCACAAATTTGTTGTGTTAGGCTGCGTTCAGCCTCTAGGGGCCACAGGTTGGACAAACTTGACTTAATCTATTCAATTTTCTCTTTCCTCTTTCTTAAAATTGTGACAGTTGGCCTACTCCAGTGAGATAATAATGGGTGGTGTTACATGGTGGTTACTCAATAAATATTTGATCATAATTATCCTTGATACCTTCTGCTTCTTTTTCAGTCTTTTTTTTTCCTTTTTCTTCTCTAAAAACTGTTCCCAAGGGGTCAGTTTATCTTTTCCTTCCAATTTGTTTTTGACCATGTCTTCTGCACTCTCTTTAAGACCTAAGAAAAAACATAAAAATAGTTTAGTTTAAAATGTTGTATCTTACTTAATTCACTTAAAAATGTAATTTACCAACAAAGGTAATTTATATATATTAATATTTAATAGAGTGATAAGATAAAATGCAACAGTGAATTTGGTAATATTCCAAGATCACACAATAATGTAGGGATCAACTTATATCAAAGCTATTCCCTAATAGCAAACAATAAATAAACCTAACCAAACCAAAATGGAGAAACAAATGTAATAACCTGATGTGTAATTAAGCAACTGAAAAAAACAAAAAACAAAAAACTATTTAGGCTGAAAATTCATTCTCTGTACTTAATTGCTTTGTGACTCTAAGAAAATTCTGGAACAAATTCTCAGGATATGACTGCACACAAGTATTCCTTGAAAACTATAGGTAACTAACAAAAATTGATTAGTAATGCAATTCCTGGTGAAATACCCCTGGAGGAAAGAATTCTCATAATCACTCCTTAAGCATTCTGTGAGGCCACATCTTTAAGATCAAAAGGACCACTAAGTTCAGATCCCACTTTGTATAGTTTAACTCTTTTAATGCTGTTATTTCCTCTTGTACTTCATCTCTAAAGATCCTTGTTCCGTATATTCTGCAGCTCCTAAATGATGTTTCAAGGTGGCTTATGTAATAACTAGAGTGGTGTGAGAAGGTGAATGTAAAAGGCCCAAGGCTGGTCTACTAGTCCATGAAGACCCAAATTACTGCCAAAGTAAAGGAAATGTGACTACTGTGTTGTCCCCTTTGATAATAAAGATGTTTTGTTTTATTTTGTAGTATTTTGTAGAGGTCATGGTTGGATTTAGGGAGAATGGGCCGTCCATATTTAGATGACACAAAGTCCATTAAAAAAAAATATATAGATCTAAGATGGCGAAGTAGGTAAACGTGTGCTTGCCTCATCCTGTGAACACATCAAAAAATTACAATTAAATTATAGAACAATTAACCTGGAGAGCCATCTGAAGTATAGCTGAACAGAAGTTTTGTAATTAAACATATAAAGAAGAGGCCACATCAAGAATGATATGGCGGGGGAAAGCCGGGACGGCTCGGCGGGTTGAGCGCTCGCTTTGAGGCCATGAGGACCGAGGATCGAATCCCGGCTCCGGCCCAGGCAGGACCCACGTGCTGAGCTGGGGAGTTCCCACAGTTCGGTTCTCTAACTGTCTCTGTCTCTGTCTCTCTCTCTATCTGTCAAAAAGTAAAATAGAAATAACTATGCATTGAAGACAAAAAGATAATTTCTCTCTATAAATGTGAAAAGATAAAAAAAAAAAAAAAAAAAAAAAAAAAAAAAAAAAAAAAAAAAAAAAAAAAAAAAAAAAGAAAAAAAGAATGATATGGCAGACAGAGACACAAACTGGGCTAGCCCCAAATCCCTCTATGGTGGTTGAAAATTGGGGATGGGGATATCTTGGCTACAGAGGTTCCCCTGGAGGTGCACAAAACACAAGCACCACCCAGCCTAGAACACTGGAGCCAAGAAGAGGAGCCCCACAATGTATCTGTGAAAAATGGGGGATTCTGACTATTTGAGTGGGATGGAAGGCTGCAGAAAACCCCCACACTCTTTTTTTGTTTATTTGACAGAGAAAGGGAGACAGAAAAAGAGAGAAGAGGGAGAGCCCAGAGCAGTCTCCATACATTAGTTTTTGCTATAGTTTTGTTTCACAGATGGGTGCAAGGTTACACAGGGCAGAAACCGGGTGGGAGCCTCCCACATGGGAAGCTTACCCTGGTGAGAACTGAACTGGGGGCATGCCCCAGCTCAGCATAAGGGTCCACGTGGGTCAGGGCCGGGATTCGATCCTTGGACCCTGGAGCTGCAAGAAGAGTGCTCAACCTGCTGAACCATCTTGGCATCCCCTAGGCATCCTCTTAAAGGACCTGCACACAGACTCACTTCATCACAGACACTTACCCTGGGCTTTGGTGGAAAAACAGTGACTTGGGGAGCATCAAAGACATATGGAGAAAGACTAAACTATGTGGCTTTGGGTGAGGACTAGAGGAACAGTTGCTATTTTTCCTGTGTGGGGTATTCTTCCCATGTAGCTGGCAGGCAGACACAATTTTTCCTGTGTTGAGCCCTCTCACCAAGCCCATGGCTCAAATCTGATTTGGTCTGCTGAGCTCTGCTCACTCCACCCTGGTGACTGAGACCCTGTCACACCCAACCCCATATCACTGAAGGCTTTATAAGTAGATAAACCTTATAGGAGCTAACAGCTGGCAGGCCTCAGGGCACCCTGGCATTTTGTGGAGCTACCACAGGCCTGGTAATAATGACAGCCATCCTTGGTTCACAGTGTGGCTTCTCCCATGCATCTCTAGGTTTAGCATAGTTAGCAATCAACTATGGATTGCTTCATAGCTCCTTCAGGTAGATTCTAGCTATTGACAGGTAGTGGGTTACCTGGGCCTGCATTGGAGTCCTTCCCAAGATGCCCCAGAACAAACATACTTGGAGGTTGGCTTCAGACCACAGCAGAGCACCACCCAATCAGCCCCACAGTGGCACACACAAAGGGTGTTCTCAAGGCACTAAAGCTCACTGGGGCGATCCCATTCAGTGGTGTAAGCTTCCTGCACAGCAGCCTATAAACTGTGGACATGGCCAAACCCCAAAGCCAATCAGCCCGAGGGTCAATCCAACTCAGTGACATGCCAATAGCAATCCAAGTTCAACTACAACAGAAGGGCACACACAACCCACACAAGAAACACTACTGGAATACCCAGAATAGGTAAGCAGTGAGAGTGTACCAAGGCCCCATAGCACACCTACTACGTAAGGCCACCTAGCCAAAAATGGGAGATATAGCACATCTACATAGAGGCAAACACAGAGAAGCAGCCAAAATAGGAAACAAAGAAATATATACCCCATGAAAGAAAAGGAGAAAACTCTAGGAAACCAACTAAACAAAATGGAGGCAAACAATCTACTAAATACAAAATTCAAAACAATGGTTATAAGGATGCTCAAGGGACATAGTGAAAACTTCAACAAAGAGGTAGCAGGGCATTAAAAAGGACACAGAAAACATAAAATAGAGCCAGTCGGAAGTGAAGAATACAGTAACTGAAATAAACAACACACTACAAGCAACCAGCAGCAGACTAGATGAAGCAGAGGAATGAATCAGCGACTTGAAAGACAAGATAGCAGAACACACCCAATCAAAACAGCTAAAAGAAAAAAATATTTAAAAAATGAGGATAGTTTAAAAGATCTCTGGGACAACATCAAGCATATCAACATTCACGTCAAGGAGTAACAGAAGAGAGGAAGCAAGGAATTGAGAACCTATTAGAAGAAATAATGACTAAAAACTTTCCTAACCTGGCGAAGAAAACATACATACAAGCCCAGGAAGTGCAGTCCCAAATACAATGAACCCAAACAGCCCACATCAAGATACATTATATTATAATTAAAATGGCAAAAGTTAAAAGACAAAGAATCCCAAAAGCAAGTGGTTACTTACAAGAGGGCTCCCATAAGAAAGTCAGCTGATTTCTCAACAGAAATTTTGCAGGCCAGAAGAGACTGGCATAAAATATTCAAAGTAATGGAAAGCAAAGACTTACAACCAAGACTACTGTAACCAGCAAGCTATCATTTAAAATTGAAGGACAGGCAATAATTTTCCCAGATAATAAAAAGAAAAATAAATTCATCACCACCAAATCAGTATTGCAAGGAATATTAGAGAGACTTCTTTAAGACAAAAACAAACAAGAATATGAATAAAATGGCAGTAACTACATATACATCAACAATTACTTTCAATGTAAATAGATTAAATGCCCCAATCAAAACAAAAGGTGGCTTAATGGATAAGAAAACAAAACCCTTATATATGCTACCTAAAGACTTAGGCTGAAAGGGAATGGAAAATAATTTACAATAGCCAAGATGTGGAGGCAGCCTGAGTGTCCGTCAATGATTGAATGGAGGTGGTACATATGAGTATATACAAAGGAATATTGCTTGACCATGGCAGGGAATGGGTTCTTATCATCTGGGGTGGTGTGGATAGACCTGAAGGGTATTGTGCTGAGTGAAGTATGTCAGACAGAGAAAGCCAGATGCCATGTGATTTCATGTATATATGGAATCTAGGTAACAAAATCAACAATCAAAACAGAAGCAAACTCTTAGAGACAGAACATTTGATAGTTGCCAGATGAGTGAGGGGTTGAGGGGATGGGTGAAAAAGGGGAGGGGATTATGAAGTACAAATTGGTAGTTACAAAGTAGTCATGAGGATGTAGGGTATAGCTTGAGGTATATCGTCAACAAGATAGTAATAACTATGTACAGTGCCAGATGAGCACTAGATTAGTCAGGGGAATCACTTCTTAAATTATATAAAGGTCTATCCACTATGCTGTACACCTGAAATTAATATAAAGTAAACTGAATGTCAACTGTAATGAAAAGTGAAGAAAATAGGTGAAATGGAATAAGATGTTCAAATTTTCAGGTTTAAAACAAATAAGCCATGGTGATGTAATGCAGAGCATAGGGAATAGAGTCCATAATACTGTGGTAGTGTGGTATGGTGTCAGTTGCTACACTTATTATGGTGATTACTTCTTTAGGTATATAACTGTTGAATAACTATGGTGTATACCTGAAACTGATATAATTTGTATGTTAGTAATGTTTTTAATAAAAATTCTTAAAAAAAAATGGAATGATTCAGAATGCTGATATGGTCAATCCAGATTATCTTCTCAGAGACATTTTAAATTCTAAGAAAGGTATTCTGCCCCAGAAGACCTTGCAGTGGAACCAGATGTGAACATGCAGCTGTCATCTTCTATGTTAACAGTGCCTTCTTCTGGAATATCTCCCAAGAGCCTCTGCCCCAGGCTCTTCTTGAGAAGGTATCACTCTTTTCAGAAATATGTCCATGGTGGTTTGCTTGGTTTTTTGTTGTTTTTTTTTCCATTGTAGACTTGCTTTTAAGCAGATAATGAACTATGAACATTGCTTCTATTAATGAAAATCTTTCAGTGTTGAACCCCATGCTTTCAAACATTTAAGGAGTTTGCTGAAGTCTGCAACGCTTCTGCTAAACCTTTCACAGTGAATTTTCTTGGCAGTTCTTTTACTTCTGCAGCTTCCTTTTCTAGTCTTTCTCTTCAGCCATGTGTTTCTATTGTGGTTCCAACAACTTCTCACTGGTCAATTTCTCAGGATCCTCCTCTAGGAGCTCCTCAATGTCACCCATGTTAAAGTCATTTGCCATCTCAGCCACATCCTTGTTGATTTTTGCAACCTCCTCGTACTTGGCAAATCCTTTGAAGTCATGGATGAACCTTTTGAGTGTCTTCTTCCAGATAACCAGTCATACACTCTTAGGTGACAACACCCAAAGCCCAAGCAAGGTTCCTGATGCAGTCATAGGTGCTGTAACGCTTCCACAATTACATCAGTGTCTTCCCCAGTTGCAGCAAAGGTCTTCTCGGGTCGTAGGCCTTAAAAACTGCTATAACTCCCTGATACACTGGTTGGATCAAAGAGGAGGTGTTTGGAAGGAGAAATACCACCTTGATGATGGGATGAAAATCACCTGTAAAAGGAAGATGTCTGGGAGCATTATCAACAATAAGCAAAATTTTAAAGGGTAAGTTATTCTCCAAATAGTACTTCCCCGTTTTGTTAGTACAGCAATTCAGGAGGGCATCTTGAAAGAGGAGCTGGGTCATCCATGACTTCTTTTCCTTTTTTTAATATACAATTTTATTTATTTGATTTTCATAGCACTTTTCATTATCTCCTGGGTATGACGTAGCTAAGGACTTTATACCTACCATACATGGGTACAGATACACATAGCATACATGTGTGCTGACACACATGTAGCACAGTCTCCATTTCAACTTCCTTTTTGTTGTGTACATAGGCTTTATCGTAACAACTTCATCAAGACACAATTCATATAATATACATGACTTTTCATTGCTCCTGCAGGACACTGTCAGTGTGTGCTTACTGTGTGTTTAATGAGACTATGTCTCCTGTCCTTAAAAACTAAAAGCCCTGAAACCTGGTTCTGACTTGGCCTCCTTATGGATGAAAGTCCTTTCAGGCAGTCGTTTCCAGACAAGGGAGGTTTCAGCACATTGAATATTTGCTCTGGCAAGTAATTTTCCTCCATAATCAGGTTACTCAGAGTTTCCAAAAATTCTTTAGCTGCCTTTACATTATCATTCAAAGACTTATCACTCACTCTCACAATATGTAATGAAACATTGAAATAACCCACAGATAGTAGTAAATTCAACATTTTAGTCAGGTCTAGCCTTTCCTTCAATATCACAAACAAATTTTGTGCTGTAGTTGTGATCAGCAGGTGCTAACAGGGATATGCTTCTGTGTCTGGTCTTCAGTCCAGGTCACAGAAGTTATTCCATTATGACATACAGGCCCTTCTGAAATTTTGGTAAATCTCACTGCCTTCAATGAAAAACATTTTTTAACAGCTGCTGTCACTTTGTTCTTGTTCTTTAAGATCGTAGCCATGGTGGAATGGGACATGTACAACCAGCAAGCAATAACCATCACTATTTGCCACCTTTGTAGTCCTTAATCACTTAATTTCATTTTCAGGTTATCCTTTTACTGGAAATATTAGTAGTAGATTCTGTATGCTTAAAAGCTATGATGAACAAACAAAACTACATGCAATTCAATCAAGCACAAGTGAATGATGCAATTAAGAGATGTGGTAAACATAAGATATATGAGGCTTTGACCTGTGAAACATGGCATACAATTTTATAGCAAACATTTTTTATAAGTAGAAAGAGTACATTCTAAATAATGAGAGTGTAATAAATACATAAACTAGATAAACCCGTAATCCAGTAACAGTCATTTATTATTACCTAGTATTAGGTACTGTACATAACCGTATGGCAGTGCAGGTTTGTTTAGTCCAGAATCACCACAAATGAGAGTAATGCTTTGCATTATGATGTTACAATAGTTATGTCATTGGGTAATAAAATTTTTTCAGCTCTGTTACAATCTTACAGGACTACCGTGGTATATGCAGTCCATCACTAACCCAAATGTCATATGTGACACCTGACTGTACTTTGTTCTTTGAAACTCTACTTCTAGCTCAGTCGATGCTAGTTATTGTCTCTTTTAGGTGACCAGAACATTGGTTTGAGGTGTGGCAATCTGAATGACCATCTGCTGTACATGTGAGTGGCTCTTAATCTCTTTTGGGAACACAAATACCTTGAGAATTTGATAAAAGCTATGGAGTCTCTCCTTGTAACAATGTCACAGAAAAACCTGAATGCAGTGTTCAGGGAGTTTATAGATACTCAACGCTCATCTCGATGTAAGGATCTCAGGGCTTCAGGCAAAAACATTTACAAGGGCTATAGAGGTCTAGCCGAAGATAGGAGTCTATCTCCCACTACGGTACTTCAAAATTGACCAACAAGGACATTTCTAGGTTCTACATCAGGCTTTCTCATTTTAGCACTACTGTCATTTTGGATCAGATAAATTCTTCGTTGTGAAGGATTAGCCTATGCATTTGTAGGGTGTTTAGCAATATCTCTGGCTTAGCCACCACCACTAGATGCCAATAGCCACAGTCATGAAAATAAAAAATGTCTCCAGACATTCCAAATGTCTCCTTATGGGGCAAAATCATCCCTAGCTGAGAAGCCCTGTTTTAGAAAATGATTAGAAGATATTTTTAAGGGGAAAAAAGTTATTTCATTATTTATATTACATAAATGATGTGTGTTTTTTTTGTGTTTTATTTATTTATTTTTTTTTGGTATTTGATTATATAATGTGTTTTCCACTTTAGCACTTTCATCTGAGTGTGCCTTTTCTTCCAATTAGACCAAAGGCAGCTAAAGTCACCTTCTTTCATATTCCTTAATATTTAGCACAGTGTGGGACACATAGTACTTAATAAACACTTAACTGATACGTCTTAAAGGAGGGATTCTTATTCCAAGCCAAATGTTTGATCTTTCATGTTTGGAACATATTCCATCCACAGAAAATGAATCAAAACTTTGAGATCTAAATAAATGGCCTTTATTCCAAGTGATTCATGTATTATCACCCCCCCCCCCCCAAACACACACAACACACTCTCCCCCAGGCCTCACTCCAAGGACCTATAGCTCCAGATTTATTCCTAGGAAATATTTTATATTTTTCTGGCATTTAGTTTGTTTTCAACAATAAAGAAATAGTATTTTCAGTTAAATACAGTCTGCAATTTTTGCCTGGCTCTCACTTAATACACCAAAATAGAATGACAAACACATTGCAATAAATTAACACACCACCACGATAACTTAAAAATGCTTTGTTCTCATTGTCATTATGAGGTCATTCAAATCTCTTGCCACAGATCACAGTTGTTTATGTTCTAAGTTCTTAAAAATATGCCCATCCCAGAAGCCTCTTGGCATATGCACAAGAACATTCTTCAGACAGTTTTAGCCTCATTTGAGAGCAGCCACTCTGTGACTGAAAAACAAGTTCATTATAACTGCTTTTAGTTTGCAGAAATTTGTTTTAAAAAAAACTTAAATGTATAGTCAAGGACTGCCAGATCAGTTAAAAATAACATCAACAATCCTACAAATAAGGGAAAAAGACTCTTTCAAAGCCAACCATGAACACAGATGACTCAATTATGACAATAATAATTTCAGCGCAATCCATTCAGAACTATTTTGGCAGTTAACATACACAGCAAAATACTTTAAAATATTCTTTCAAAATTTACTAGAGCAAGAATATACATTCCTCCTGACTATACTCATTTGAAATATTCAGAAAGTCTTCAAGGGTAGGATGAATAACTTAAAATAACTCAACTAGGTACAGTAGATTCTCCGTTAACCAGCACCCAAGGGCTTGATTGCTTGAGTTCTGGTTAACGAAGAGTCTACTGTACTATAAGTAGTTTTGTTTATAAAAACAAAATGCACATTTTAAGATTTCTGATATAGGCTAAAACTGGCAATTTTTATTAAAATGAGGACTTAGAATCCATCTAAAATTTTTATGAATACTTAGGGCTAAATATTTATGGTAGTATGTTTAAGTCAGACTGTATAACACTCAATTCCAAAAGCAGCTTTTGAAATGCAACTAACTACTAAATAGGCAGACCAGATGTACCATTTTAAATGGAATAGGTAACAGTGGTACTCCTTCGTTTCAAACAGTATATATGATCAGCCTACTGACACCTTGAGTTTAGCCCAGTGAGACGAGGCTGACCCTAAGTACCATTTGAAATGAGGCAGTACTGTTGTTTTCTGTCCCATTTAAAATGGGACATCTGGTCAGCCTATAACTACCACTCAAACCTTAACTTGGAATTCACTCTGGGTATAAAGGTTTTTAGAGGAAAATCGCCAACCATGCCCCAAGGAACACTGACCTCAAAGGTACCCTTTCAAACCAGTCAGTTATCCCGAATGGTAGGGGAGAAGGAAAGACACATTTAATTATATAATTAATAGAGGTCACAGGGTGATTTCATTCATATGAGTATTGGAGATTTTTACCAGTGGCATTTTTTTCTCCACTGTAATTAAGTGATTGTATGTACTGTAGCCTTAAAGCATACTGGATAAGCCAAACTATCAATCTTTATAATGAGAAAGATGAAGGTTTGAAGTGTTCTGAACTTGATTCAAAACTTGTTCAGAATCAGAACTTGTTTAGGACAGTACAATACAATATTTTGTCACTCTATAATTTATCACAGTTGGATTTTATTTGTGACTTTTTAAATTATTATTATTAATGACTACGACCTACCTTACCAGGTTGCAAGCTCCATGAGGGCAAAAACCATAGCTTGTCTCTCATCACCAAGTACCCCACAGAGGTAACTCTAGTGGCTAGAGGAGGATCTGGTATATAGCACATACATAATAAATGTTGAATGAAAGTGAAAATGAAAAAAATAAGTGAGTCAAATTTGTTCCCAACCTCATGGACAGGAAGCAACAGTGCATAAGTTAAAAAGTAAAATCACAACAAGCCTTGGGACGCACTTAAAACCACTAGAATACTGTTATATCTACTAAATGGAAACAACAGACAGCTATAATTACAAATAATAAGATTAAGAGGGCATATAGGCAAGCTACTTAGATTGGAAACTGCTTCTCATATAGTATTTAACTCTTTCAGTGCGAAGGGCTGATATATCAGCTTTTGCATCTTGGATGAAAAGTGGGGTGGGTCGATATATTGGCTCATATGTAGACCATGGTTAAAAGCGCTATAACTTAATATATCTTTTCTTGTATGATGTATGACTGAAATAATTACATTTCTTTTTCAGACAATGTAAAATAATAGTATTATTATTAACTAATTCAATTTATATAAAACTGCATATGGATATCTAAAACAATAACTTCATAAGGTTTTTTTTCCTAAGGTGATACATTTTATTGAACTACCCTTCGCATTTCTCGCTAGTACCGCTGGCAGAAGGTAGCACTAAGAGGGTTAATTCTGTATCTTCCAAAACATTCAATAAGATATCCATAGGAGATGCCCCAAAGCATGTGTTGAATGAATAAATGTTGATGCTTTTTGTTGTTGTTGTCTAAAAGCTACTTTAGTGGGTAGGAAATGTTTTACATTTGTCTTGAATTTGACCATATCATACTCTAACCTCTTCTAAATTTCCTTTTATTCTCCCTTGAAATGATGTCTTCCATTTGCAAGTATACAGTTCCTCAAATAACATTTCATTCAACATCGTCTGGTTATAACATACAGGAACTTAACTCTTATTTATATCAATTAGCCTATGATAAAACTGGTTTCATTATACATATGTCAGTTCGCTTAGTCACAGAACCTATCAAAGACGTTAAGTAAGGACTTACTGTATTCAGTTTACTGTTAACCAAGCTGTCTCTGCTTTTTAGAACAAAATAATCATAAAAAGCAGACTTCAAATATAAGACATTTGGGCTTCATTAGAGAGCTATTCTTTCCTATGTTTATCTGTATTTCATTTGTATGTTTTCTTCATCTTTCAAGTAGTTTGTGATCACAATGTACTTAAAATATCAAGCTGTCCTAATACTACCAAATGAATATTCTGGCCTGTCTGGTGAAGCCATTCTGCTATGTAACTTATGGCAAAGAGGACTGAAGAACTACGTGTTCTATGATTATTTTTTTACACATAATGTTTACAGACAAGGTAGAAAATAGACAACTTTTAAATGAACGGCTAAGATCTAAGAAAACAAAGAGAATTTTTCAGAGTCCAGTCACAAGAAAGCTCAAACAGAAATGTTAAAGTAGCTCAGAAACAGAGTTTTCCTTGGGGACATACCCTAATCAATCTGTTATGGTGGAGTATGGATCTTGGGTTTTAATGAGCTGCTAGCCAAGGAGGATGGAGACAAGTTTGGGGCCTGATCAAGGTGGGAAGTCCCAGCAGAGAGACCACCGCCATGATGCAAGAATCCATAAGGATGCCTTCAATGTGTGCTACTCTTCCTCTGACAACTCAGAATGAATATATGCCTGTTTGGGCTTTGGCTATGGGCAGAACAAAGAAAGTAAAAAAACACTCCCCCCCCCAGAGAATTTATAACCATAAGCCCACAAATCCATGGGTTTGTAGCTGGAAGTCATACTACCTGTGTGGCCCCAAATACCCTAATCCAAAACTTTGGTTTCAATTGGTCTTGAATTGAAAATGTCCTTAAGTACCTGGCAAATACTCTCTCCAAGAGGCACTTTTAACTCAAGCCTCTGAGAGTTTCTATAGGTCAAGAAAGGTCCAAGAACAATGAGACCACAGTCAAAATTCAACATGAACCAGAGTAAGGAGAAAAAATAAAATAATAAAAGTCAGACCTATAAAGACTATAGATCTTGGAATTATGGAATACAGAATTCATAAAATCAGCACATTAAAAACAACAAAAGAGGAAATTAGAAGTTTATCAACAGTATAAGACAGATTTGGGAAAATAAATAACTTCCCAAAATAAAAAAAACATAGCTGAAATTACAAATTCAATGGCCAGTTATGCAGACTATGCAGAAATAAAGAAAAAATTAATGGAATGAGAGATAGAACTGAAGAAATTACCCAGCATGATGCACAGATTCAAAGATATGGAATATATGAGTTATCAGATGGAGAATGGGAAGATACATGCATATCAAACAAGATTTCCAGAAGAAGAAAATAAAGAAGATGAGGCAAAGATAATATTAATATTTTAAGAGAAAATTGGCTGAGAAGTTTTCAGAACTGATAAAAGATACCAGTCTTTAGGATTCTGGGTATCCAATTAATTCTAAGTAAGATTAAAGCAAAAAATGACTTAGATATTAATATTAATACATCATAGTGAAACTCAGAACAGTAAAGTATTTTAAAAACTAGGGACAGCAGCACTGTAGAGCAAAGGTAACCCTTTCCTGACAGAACAAAAGTGGGCCTTGGGGTCCAGGATTAACATCAGGTATTTTTTAGTTAAGCTAACTTTCTCACTTATAACTGTCAACAAAGGTCAAGAGGAAATGCTGTGAGTTCACAGTAAATTTGTCCCTCCCCAGGAAGAGGTTAAGAAGGGGAACCGGCTTGACACATCCATGGCAACAGCAGATATCCTTCCCTCCTTAATCCTTAACACCCACAGCCTCACCACCAAAATCTGCCTGAAATTCATCAAGAATAATCACCTTTTATCCCTATTCATTTTGGTCACCATGAAAAGTCCCCAAACATCAGGTTCCCCCTAACCTCTCCTGTTCTGATCTCTGAAGTTAACTGTATATCCACTCTTCTGCCATCATCTCCCTTCCTTTCTTACTCTCTACTACTGAATTCTCTGGAATTCACAATACATCACTAGTAAATATGCAATTATTGTAATTTTGAACATTTTCTTCATGTTCTTGCTTGAACTAAAATCTGGCCCTCCCTTGAGTAATACTGCTCACCAAAGACCATTCAAATGGTCTGTTGTTGCTGGTGGTGGTTTTCTTCAGAGCCCTCATACCACTGGACTAGAGTGGAGGTAAGTGTGTGTGTGCATGGTGGGTGGGAGGGTAGGTGGGTGGGTGGGTGGGAGGGTGGGGTCATCGGTGCTCTTCATCCAGTTTTAAGAAGTGTGCTATGGGGCTAGGGATAGGCAGACTAATTAACCAATAAAAGAGAGCCAAGTGACAGATCCACAAAGTTTTGAAACTTTGGTATATGACAGAGGTGACAGACATGTCAGGTTATTGGGGGAAAGAAAAGATTATTCAATAAATGAAAAAGAATAAGAAAGATTTTCCATGTCGAAGATGAAATTGGATCCCTTGTACTCAGATCAGTACTTCATTTCTTTTTATGAACCTACATTTTTAAAAAGTACATATTTACCCCCTTTGATACATCAAATAGATAAATGTAAGCTACTGCACAGTACTAGCTTTTGTAAGGGGTTTATTTATTAGTAAAAATAAAAATAAAACAGGGCCATGCTGGACTAAAGATAGTGTCTTCATCCAAGAGTTATAATTAATCTAATTATGTGGAGCAGAGGCACATAAGAATAAAGGGACAATCTAAACTTAATAAATTTGACTCTCATTTTTGTTCTTCAAAAGACACCATAAAGAGAGTAAAAAGACCAATCACAAACTAGGAGAAGATATCTGCAAAACATATGACTGATAAAAGACTAGCACAGAATATATGAAGAACTCCTATGAATCAATAAAACAAAGAACACTACATAAAAATGGTGAAAAGACAATAAGCATTTCACAGATCAAGAAACATGAAGAAATGTTCTTCCTTATTAGTAATTAGAAAAATGCCTGGGCAACCCTTTGAAAACTTAAGTCAGGTCTTATCACTTCCATTTCCCATTTCATTTAGAGTAAAAGATGAAGTTCATCCAGAGGTCTATAAAACCCTTTGTGATTTGACCATATGTCTACCCTCATCTTTCCCAGGATAACATACAGTGTGCACTATCTTTTCCTTTAGGCCTTTCTGCATATGTCACTTTCTCAATGAAGCCCTGAGTATCCTATCTAAATTGGGACCCAATCCCACCCCAGAACCTCCTATTCCCCTGTAGGCTTTATCTTTTTGTTTCCATTGCCCTTTATTACCACCTGGTTATTTTAATTGCTTGTTTGTTTGCTTACTAATTCCCTTTCTCTCCTCTCCCCTAAACCCCCACTAACAGTAAAGTGTAAGGCCCCATGAAGGTCTGGACTTTTATACATTTGTTCAGTGCAACAGCTCCCCAGAGAAAAGAGCAGAGCCTGGCATAAATAGCAGGAACTGAACAAATATTTTAGAATAACACAAATTAAAACAATAATGAGGTACCACTGCTAAAATATTAAACTGTCAGAAACCTTAAATCCTGACAATATCAATTAATGGTGAGCATAAGGAGTTATAGGAACTCAGATTACTGGTTAGAGTAAAATGGTATGACATGGGAAAATAATTCAGCATGACCTAGTAATCAGCCACATGTTCCACAACCAAGAGACTCTATATCTAAGAAATTCTATACATACCTAGGTGACAAGTTCCTGAATATTCACAAAGGCATTGCTTATAATAGCAATAAACTATAAGAATGGGCAACAAAATAGATACATTGTGATATATCTAAAATAGAATTCTATGTAGCAGTGAAAATCTTCACATATGGATATGGATAACTCAAAATAAAATGTTAATAACAAATAGCAAGTGACAAAAGGATACATACCGGTAGAAGATGCTTTTAAAAGTTCCAAATTAAATTATAAATATAGACTATTTAGGGATACATGCACATATACTAAAACTATTATAATAGAAAAAGGGAATATAGTTTCATTGTTTGCAGGGGGGCTACAAACATTAATCATGTTCTTTTTTAAACTGGGTACACAAGTGTTCATTTTTGTACTGCTCTTTACACTGCATATATACATTGTGTTTACCTTTGTATCTATGGCTTTACCGGCCCCCCACAAAAAGGTATTTTCTGACACAAGTCTCTGTGTTCTTTCTACGATCATAGTAAACTATTAATATTATTCCAAATTTCAGTATTTGCAAGTCCCAATCACTGTATGGGAAAAGTCTACCTGTAAATTTGTGGCTTGAAATTCAGGGATGTCTAATTGTTTTCCTCGTTGGAAAAGTTTCTGACTATAGAAGCTATTAATATTAATATATAAGAACATTTTGAGATGTGGGTACAACCAAAGTGGCATTCCTAAGTCAATTAATAAAAAATAATTTCTTTTATAAAAATAAAATTAAAACCTTTCAACCTCCCTAGCATTTCAATATTGAAGAACCTTTCAAACTAGAAATTCAATGTGAGATTATTATGTTATCCATAATAGCAAAACATCAGAAAGAGCCTAAAACACAACATCAGGGGAGTAATTCATAACTCATAAATAAGAAACACAATGGAATTTGCTGCAGGCACTATGATTACAAAGATTATTTAGAAATGTAAAAATAAGTATGAGAATTAAAACAAAAGAGGAAAATGAAAAGTGAGGGTATAATATAATCAAATATGTATACTTATAGAAGATAGTGTATCAAAATGAATGTTATGGCTAAAACATGAAAGCAACCCAAATATCCTTTAGTGGATAAGGAGATAAGGAAAAGTACGGTGTACACACATGCACACACACACAGAATATTATTCAGCCATAAAAAGGAAATTCTGATATATGCTACAACATGGATGAAACTTGAGAATGTTATGGCAACTGAAATAAGCCAATCACAGAGGCCCTATATGATTCCAGTTACAAGAGATACTTAAGAGTAGTCAAAATCATACAGACAGAAAGTTATAAGAGGTACTTAAGATTCCAGTTATAAGAGGTACTTAAGAGTAGTCAAAATCATACAGACAGAAAGCAGAATGATGGTTGTCAGGGGTTGAGGGAAGGAAAATGAAGTTATTGTTTAATAGATAAAGAGATTCAAGTTTTGCAAGGATAAAAGAATTCTGTAGATAGATGATGGTGATGGTTGCAAAACAATATGAATTTACCTAGTATCATTAAATTGTGCATTAAAAACAGTTAAGGTGGTAAAGTTTATGTTATGTATATTAACACAATAAAAAAAGTTGGAAGAAAAATGAATGTGTTAAAAGTAGTAAATGTGAAGTTATATGACTTTCTAGTTTTGGAAATAAAAAGAACAATAACGAAACTGCTGAAAGTTAAATAGTCTGACAGAATTCTGTCAGAATAACATATGGAACAAGTGTGAGAAAAATGATAGTTCACTAGCCAGGCAGTTAGTATATAGAATGATGACATGGGACAAACTCAAATAGAAAAGGCAAAAGTTCTGCTTTAAAGACCAAAGAATTCACAACTTCAAACAAATTAGCATAGCTGTGGGCTGTGGGAAGCAAGACATGAAACAAGCTCCCTCTTCTTGAACTGACTTCATGCAGATTTTAAATCTCAGGCAAAGTAAAAAGAAAAAAGTACTACTGTCTGGAAATAGTGGCTAAAGACACAAACAGTACAACTGATGTGATACATGTGCAAAGAGGGAAAGACCCAGACCACATTAACAGAATCATCCTAGATGCTTGCAACCAGAGCCCTTATCAATTTACATATTTAATCTGATCCATAAAAAAAACAACAAAAAAAGAAGACCAATTAACCTGAAACTTCGTAAGTACAGGAATTTAGCACTTTCTGAAAGTACTACATGTATAAAACTATCTTGTTTTTATGTGATATCATTTTTTTAAAGCTTCTTGGAAAAACTTTTTTTTTAATTATATCTTACTATTACTGAGAGAAAGTAATCTTAAAAATAGTTCAGGAAATTCTGAGAAAGTTACTGGCAGCTTTATGGAGAAAATGTGCTAGCAATGTTTTTAGATAACCTTAGATGCTTCTCATTTTTTTTACTACAAATCCTCCAAAGATTCAATAAAATTTTTGTAAAGTTTCAGCTTGTTAACCTTCTAAAGCCCTTACAGTCAACCTGTTAACTGGATGACTATCCAGTCATCCAGAAAGAAGCACACACCTAAGTTTTAAAATTCTAGCCAATTACTAGCTGGGTACAAATTATGATAGTGCATTACAAACTAGTTTCCTCCCTATCACCAAAATATGAAGCAAACTGCAAATTCTTTTAGATTATTTTAAGTTCAGGTTTTCTATTTAATGCTCTTCTCTACATTCAACTCAAAGTTTTAAACATCTGGTTAATTTTAAGTCTGAGCAAAAAATATTTCTGTGAATATATTTCAAAAATGGATATATTGGCAATAAATGGAAATACAGAGATAGCCAAAAATAAATAGTGAACAGGTTTTGAGATGTCTGAAATTAAAATGTCTGAAAACTGGGTTGCCTAGTAAAATGAATGTGCAACTGACTCAAAAAAATTGTATTTTTGGATAAAGAATAAACAAAATGGACACAGATACATGTCACTGATGTCTCTTTGGTTAAACATCCCAGTAAGACACTGAACAGAGAAGTGGAGATGAAATAGAAGGGGGGAAAAGAAGGACAAAGAATAAAGAGCAGACACCAAAATAAAAATAGACTTACAACCGTACAGAGTGGAGAAAAGAGTAAGTAGGGTGTGGAAGAGAGGTACCCCCACCTCCTGCTTCAACAAGTGGGAGTCAAGAGAGAACTCCTCTTATAGAGTCAGACAGCAAGAAGTGTCCTTGCTGCTTCTTCTCTGGCTCCCATGCCTCCTTTGAAAGAGTGACTATCCACAGCTTTGGGTGTTGCTGAAAGATCTCCCCCAAAACAGTCACAGTCTCACCACTAATATAGCTTTAGGACCACCAACACCAATCACATTATGTTCTTTATCTCCATTTAAACCTGTTACCACACCAAGACTACAACCTCCAAACCATCCCTTCTAGAAAGGTGCTGAACATTTCCCACCCTTTCTTAACACATCAGTCATAGTTGGTCATTGATAGCCATTAACAAGCCCTCTTTATCCACTCACCTGCTAATCTGAGTCTCACTGAAACCTGGTTCTCCTCTGGGGACACAGCTTCCCCTGTACCTTTTAGATGGTGAATTTTTCCCTCCCATAGCCTGTCCTTGCTACTCATTTCCAACTCCAGTCCACTGACTAGCCCTTTTCCCCAAAATCCCCAACTTTGAACATGTTACCAGACTATACCACATACTATCCCTTCTCATTGCAGATAGCCAATGACTATAGTCACTTCCTTAATTTCTTGAAGAGCTAAGCCGGGGGTGGCGAACCTATGGCACACGTGCCCGAAGTGGCACGCAGAGCAATTATTTCGGCACGTGGAGCTGGGAGGGCGCTAAGGGCAATTTCACGGTGAGTTTAGATTACAGGGTCCAAATAACAACTAAAATTGATCTAAGTTGCAGATGGGAAGACAAAGAAGAGCGCCGTATACGTTTTTTAATTATAAGGAGTACTTTTCTGTTGTATTACTTGCTTTGGTTGATGCCAACTGTAAATTTATAGCAAAGGTAGATGTTGGGTCATATGGAAAAGAGGGGAACAGTGGAATTTTTGTGAAGTCTGTCATGGGGAAACAAGTGCTTTCAGGAAATATATTTCCTCCAGATGAGACACTTCCTGGTTCGAATAAAGTAGTGCCCTATGTTATAGTTGGAGATGAAACTTTCAGATTACACAAACATGGCATGAAACCATACTGTAAAATAACAGCTCAAGGAGAAAAATCTAGAGCCATCTTCAACTACAGGTTAACTCGTGCTCACAGAGTAACGGAAAATGCGTTTGGGCTATCGAGTCAAATTTTTCGAGTATTCTACTCTCCCGTTGCTGTCACACCTGAAACATGTGAACAACTTGTAATTGCAGCAAGTGCAGCTTGTGTAATGTTAAAAACAACAAAATACAAACCTGATGTGATTCATCTGTCTTCTTCTGCACAACAACAGAAATCACACTAACAATGATAGAGGATTCTTTAATTTTCATGGGTACTCTGTGCATTTGACGACTAATGTTTATTATTATAATTTAATTGTCACGTTTTTTTCCTTTTTTTCATATAAATTATAATTTTATTATATCATGTTATTCTACACCAAATAAAAATGTAATAAATGACTGACAGAGATTTTTCTACGGTATTTAATTTATATAATTACCTTTGTTATGCACTCCAATAAAATATTTAAGCTTCAAAACAAATAATTCTGAATACCACTTAAAAAATTATTGTTTTTTGTTATAAAAACATCCTATGCCTCTTATAGACATAAAAATAATCGATACCTCTATCTCACTCGATGGGTTGGCACGTGAGTCAAGCGAGTATACTCTTATTTCATAAACTTTGGCACTCAATCGCCAAAGGGTTCGCCACCCCTGAACTAAGCTTTGGTTCACTGCTGCTCTTTACAATACTAGCCTTGTCATAATTCTTGGTGATTTCAGTTTCCACATAGATGATTCTTCCAACACTCTGGGCCTCACGGTTCACTGACTTCTCCTATTATTCTATATTCCATCCACCTCATCTGAGAAAGTCACTCCCAGAATCATACCCAGGACATGTCATTACCAAAAACTACAATCTCACCATAATCTTATTTCAAGTACCCTACTTTCAACCACTAGCTCCAATCTTTCCATTTTATTCTCTCCTGTACCCCAAGGCTAACAATTCTTCTGTCTCATAGGGACTTATAATCCATCAGTCCTCAGTATTTCCCCCATCCCTCATCCTCAACTTACCCTCATTTCCCTCCTAACCCAACAGATACCATAGTACATCATAAAATCATGCCCTGGCCCTCAACTGTTTGACAAAACTTCTAGTCTAGTTTAATCCAACTCTCTCCTTACTTCATGCCTGCACTACATCACTAAATGTGGCTGAAGGAAAACATAACTTTGTTGCTTCATCTCACTTTACATGGCCATGAATTTAAAGAGCACACTTATTGCTGCTCAGGAATACTATTAAATGACCCACTTTGTCCCTCTTATACAACTATTTCATCTCTTTTTTTCAAATTGTCACCTCTTCCCTTATCTCCGCTCTCAGCTGATGACCTTATGTCCTATTTCATGAAGAAAATCCAAATAAATAGAACAGTATCACATGTTCTTACCATTATTACTAACCATTACCTTCTGTGACCATATTCTTTGCCTTTCTCTCTCTTGTTACAATGAATGAAATATCCACGAACATCTATCTACCAAAGGCCAATTCCTCCACCTGTGCAAAATTATTCCAACTCCTTTTGCCTGTGAGAGAATATCATTTTCTGCATCGTTTTTCCCCATCTCTATATAGCATGCCATTATTTTCCCCTTCTTAAAGAAAAATGTTCTCTTGATCTCACTTCCCTCTCTAGTTTCTTTATTAATCTGTAGTTCATTACAGAAAATTCACAATAACTTAAAAAAGGAGTGGGGAGGGAGCTCTATTAGCATTAGTTAGAAACGCTAGCTAATAAATGCAGAAGGAATGATAGATAGAAAATTAGCATTTTGCAACCAACAATAACAGGCTGAAGCAAGTGACCACCAATGAATGCTAATGCCACCAGGTAAAACGTTGGGAAATAGGATATCCACACATCCAAGTTACTTGTCAATTACAAAGTAAAAAATGTGCCATTGCAATGGAAAAAGCAGCTGGACACCTTAACTGAGTGAGCAAAGTTAACAGCACAAATAATGGCACAAACTGACATTGTGCCTCTTGAAATGAGGCAATGGGAAGTATACAACTTCTTCATTGGAGAACTGTTGTCAAAAAGTTTTTATCTGAATTGTAAATAAACAATTATACAAATCCAAATTGTGGATATTCTATAAGCAATCTATTGTGGACACTTTAAAACTGACTGATCCTGGGTCAGGAAAGAACTAAATGATACTGCTGGAATGAGTAAGAATCTATGATTTTATCAATATTAAATTTCATTAGTGTGATAATGGCATTGTGCTCATGTAGAAGAATACCTGCATTTTATTTTATTTTTTTTTTATTGGTTTTTCACAGAGAGAGAGAGAGAGAGAGAGAGAGAGAGAGAGAGAAACAGAGAGAGAGACAGAGACAGAGAGAGAACTGAACTGGGGGAACTCCCCAGTTCAACATATGGGTCCGCACAGACCGGGGACAGGATTCGATCCTCGGTCCCCAGCGCTGCAAAGTGAGCGCTTAACCCACTGAGCCATCCCGGCTTCCCTATCTTCATTTTTGAAAGTTACCTGTTGAAGTATTTTTTAGGGATAAAATGTCATGATGCCTACAACTTTCTGATAGTCAAATATTTTAGAAAAAGCACTTGTCTGTACTTGCTATCTCCAATTCCACTACTCATTCTCTCTTGACCTCACATTATTCAAATCCTTCTCATTCCATCAAAACTGTACAGTAGTATCACTGATAACCTCTACAGTGCTAAATCCAATGTTCATTTTTTGTCTTTATTTTATTAACCCACCTTCTCACTGAAATGTTTTCTGTACTTGGCTGTCTAGATACTTTGCAACTCTAAATTTCCTTCTGTGTTTCTGGTAGCTTCTCTTTAGCTGCCTTTAGGTTGTCTCTGCTCACCTCCTCAACCTCTAAATCAGGCATGTCCAACTTGCAGCCAGGATGGCTTTGAATGTGGCCCAACATAAATTCTTAAAACAGCATCAGAATTTTTTTTGCGACTTTTTTTTTTTTTTTTTTAAGTTCATCAGTTGTTGTTAGCGTTAATGTATTTTATGTGTGGCCCCCCCCAAAATTCTTCTTCCATTGTGGCCCAGGGAAGGCAAAAAGTTAGACACTGCTGCTCTAAATGCTGAAGTACTCCAGGGATCTGGTTTTTGTTGTGGTTTTATAAAGATTTATTTTATTGTTTTTGACAGAGAGACAGAGAGACAAAGAGAAGAGAGAGGGCCCAGAGCCGTCTCCATGGTTGTACCGTCATGGACATGGTTTCGTTCCACACAGGTGGGAGGGGCCAACACAGGGTGGGACCTAGGCTGGGGGCCTCCCACATGGGAGGCATGCCCCCTTGAGCTGGGGGCCAAACCTGAGGGCGAGAACTACACTGGGGACCTCCTGCATGGGAACCACACCCCAGTTCAGCATATGGGTCCACATGGGTCAGGGCTGGGATTCAATCCTTGGTCCCCAGGACTGCAAAGGGAGCGCTTAACCAGCTGAGCCATCCTGGCTTTCCTGGGATGTTTTTTAAACTCTTCTCTTTTCTACTTATAATCACTCTTTTGGTATTCTTTACTTTCAGAGATTATATAATGAAGATTCCCAAATTTATAAATCAGACCCTGACCTCTTCACTGAACTCAAAATTATATATCCAACTGTCTCCTTGGTATGTCTGTTTTGATACTTAGTAGGTATCTTAAACTTAATGTGATCAAAAAAGAATTTGAGGTTCCTTTGCAAACCTTTCTACCTGCAATGTTTATTATTTCAGGATTATTGCAATAGCCTCTTGACTGACTTCGATTGCCCTTGCCTCCTAACTTAACCTACGCTCAAGATAGCAGCCAGAATATTCATGCTATAAATAAGTTAGATTCTCTTCTGAGTTTACCTATATGAGATGATGGATGCGTAAGTAAACTTACTGTGGTAATCACTTTACAATACAGTAAGTTGAACCAGTACGCTATACACCTTAAAATTATACAGTAATGTATAGCAATTACATCTCAATAAAACTGGAAATAAAAATAGACCTCATAATAGTATTCTCTTTTACACACTTACTACAATCATACTGTTCTCCTTGTTATTTCTCAAACACGATAAATAAGCTATATCTTCATGGCCACAAATTTGCTATTTATTCTGATCAAACACTTTTCTTTGCATGGCTCAATCCCTGGCCTCTACTTCTTTATTCTCTGCTCAAATATTTTTCTTACTAGAGACACACTTGTCTTCCTTTCAACAAAATATAGAATATGTATACAAAACACAGAATTTGTATGTTTTGTTCACATGTTGTCTAGAATAGTTCTTGGCATATAGTAAGTGCTCAATTAAGTATCTGACGGGAAGCTGGGGTACTGAAGGACATTAAGTAGAAAAAAACTAGTTATACTTCCCTCCAGTGTGTATCTCTTTTAAAATTATAAACAAAGAAACATACACATTGCTTCATAGTCTAGATTAAATTTCAAAGATGTTAATTATATATAGCTTGCACTCCTTATAACAAAAAATTACTAGGTAGGTTAATTGAACTATTAATATAGGGGAGGATATTTAGTATATAAGAGATAAAACTAATTATGCTTCATATATATAAAACATGTTTTCTTAATGAGGCACATTCACTGATAAATGCTCAATATGCTAATTATATATATCACCTCCTCTATTCCTTTATAGCAACACATTAAAATGGGAAATATTATTCTGCATACATTAAAATAATGAATTATATACTTCTTTAAAAAAAAATTTTTTTTTTTAAAGATTTTATTGTTTTTGACAGAGACAGAGGCAGAGAGAGAAGAGGGACGGCCCAGAGTAGTCTCCACAGTTATACGTCATCAGTTTTCGACATGGCTCTTTTCCACACAGGTGGGCGGGGGCTGCGCAGGGTGGGAACTGGGCTGGGGGCCTCCTGCGTGTGAAGCACACCCCAGTTCAGCATATGGGTCCGCACAGGCCAGGGCTGGGATTTGGCCCTTGGTCCCTGGGGCTGCAAAGTGAGCACTTAACCCACTGAGCCATCCCGGCCTCCCCTTTAAAAACCTTATAATTCAATATTTTTACTTATTTATAATCCTAATTAATAAGAACATATTATCACATTTTATAAGGAACTAGACTATCAATAGAAAGAGTAGTTTCTTCTATTAGTTATACTTAGGTACCTGTTATCTATCTGCCTCCCTTAATATTCACCTTTAAGGAATTAAACTCTTGATGTTACTATACTATATAACCTAATGTAAACTATAGAAAATTTAAATAGTCTATACTAAAATTTCTTTGCAAAACCAAACCAAACCATATTCCAACAAGTGTTAGTGATTAAGAGTACTTATTTTTCTCAAGAGCTTAATATTTTGGAAATTCAAGCCACAGAAAAATCAATGAATGATATAGTGTAATCTCATACTGACCCTCTGTGGTTTACATAAGTATAACATCACAAAAGTCAAGAGGTTCAACTAGGAACACACATTTAAGACACAAATCCAATTAAATACACATGACATGAATAAGTATTCTGTAGCTTATATGGAAGCTTTATAAATACTTAAATTAAGCAAGAAAGGTATATTATTAGTCCAGTTTCCAAGTGAGTAAACTGAGGTCCTGAAAGATGAGCTCATTTATTTCTTTTAACATGTCTCTATGTATTATTATATAAGACCATGAACTCTTTACATGTGTGTATGCATGCACTTGTGTGCACATACATGTCAAGGTTTCACAGGTAACAATACTCTATCTGAGGTCTTAAAAAATATTATAAAGACTTAAAAATGCATTATATATCAGAATATACATTTTCCTCTATTCAACTAATAGTAAAAATATACATACACAATGTTGATAATTCCATGAAAGTAGCACTTTTACTAATTGTGGAAGGCATTATAAATTAGTACAGTCCTTTTGAGAAGCAATTTGGTAGTAATCTCAAAACACAAAAAGTGCTCAATGCCCTTTCCTAGTAATTCCATTTCTGGGAAGATATCCTATAAAAATAATTCAAAATATGGAAAGAACTGTAGATCATTTATAACATCCTAGATGCTTGCCATCTGAGATTTAAAATCTGGGTTTGACTTGGTAGTTTTAACAATCTGTGAGAGAGCCACAGGGTGATTCACAGCATATGCAAAGTTTCTGTGTGAGTGAGGAAGTCACGTAACTAACTAGTAAGTGAGCCTGCCTGCCAGCATTAGTTTCCCCTTGTGGTCTCTACTAGCTCACCATACATAGAGACATTTCTAAAATGGTGGAAAAAAGAAAAGTGTCTTTGTTAAGAAATTGTTTTTAAAAAGAAAAGTCCCTAAAATAGCAAGCCAATTACTTGGCTAGTGATGAAAGTGAAGAGATCTAAGAGAGTACTAATATTTGTGGGTTTGGAATAAGTAACAGCCTTAGGTCACATTTCTTTTCAATGCCATAGGTCTACTGTTGTGAAAAATTAGAAATATGATTAAATATTCAACAATAGAGAAATGATCAATTAAACTAACAATCTACATAATAGAATCACAAGATAAATTTTTCTTTCCATTTCAAAATATTTT
>PVKE010008793.1:29399-46747 GCA_004027555.1 Craseonycteris thonglongyai | reverse complement strand
GAGCGGGGGGACAGTTGTGGGGGGAGGTGGGAGTGGGCACTAGATATAAGGTGATGGAAGGGGAGCTGATACTGAGTGATGGGCACATAATACGATGCATGAATGATGTGAGGTGGACTTGTACATCTGTAAACTGTCTAATTGTTACCAACCAATGTAACCTCATCAAATTTAACAATAAATTTAAAAAAATAACAAAAATAAAAAAAAATAAAGGAAACAACAACAACAAAAAAAAAAGAAATTATATAATATGAGGGCAGTCCAGAAAGTATCCAGCCGTATAACTTCTCATTGTAATGACAATGACTGGATTTTTTTCTGGCCAGCCCTCATATATTCAGTGTTAAAGTATGAACTGTAGAAATAATCCCTTTAAAATCTCTGTTTTGCATTTGTACAAAAGTGACACTGAAAGCCAAATGGGGCATTTGAGAGAAAACAGACTGATACTCAACAAATTTGTATAGCTGACTATTCAACAGAAGATTCAAATTCAAGTAAAGATAGCCTTATCCAATGTAATGTTTGTAAACATGCAGGACTTATATCTGTATCAAGCAGTGATGATTGTGATTCAGGAGATAGAAGAATGGAACTGGGAAGAAAAATAAAATATTACAAATATAAAACCATTTACTCAAATTGCTGGTATAAACGCTTTAGTTTTGTGAAGGCTAGGAGCAAATCCCATGCCTCTTTGTGTTTTGAAACAAATGCTAAGTGATGATTTTTTTGGAAATGGTATCTGTAGAAATGAATAGATATGCAAGTCAAAAGATAGAGGACGAGAAATCAGAAAAGGGCGAGGAGTGGTTTCCAGTAACAATGAAATGAAAGCATACCTTTCATTATCATAATGTCACAAGTACAAAAATCTAAAATAGATATACACTGGTCAAGAAGAGCAATATTAGAGATACAGTATTTAAAAAAAAAAACTATGCCTTTCAAATGTTTCTTGACTACAGTATATCACGTTTTTCTCACTTTGTGGATAATGAAATTGTATGTAAAGAAGACAAAATGAAAAGTACAAAGTATAGTTGACTATTTGAATAATAAAATTGAATAATTATACACTCTGGAAGATGTGTCTCTCCCTAGATGAGTCACTGATGAAGTTCAAAGGATGGCTGGTGTAGGTCCAATTTATAGCTATGTGCCAGATTTGGAGTCAAAGTTTACAAGTTATGAGAATCCAATACTGGATATTACTCCCAAAGATGTTAAGTTGAAAAATAAATTCTATTTTTTTGCACACATAGAATTTAATTTGTATGTCAAGGGGTTAAAGATAAAGAAACTGAAGTTTAGAAAAAATTAACTGTATTTCCAAGAGTGGCAGAACTCTATATGAGTAAAACTTGGATCTTTTGACAGAAAAGCTGTTTATATTTATTATACTGAGTGCTTCCCAGGTAAGACTCTTTAGAGATGACATTAGGAGATAAACATTAGGCTGCTGGAAGTTTTTTTTTGTTTGTTTTGTTTTTTAAAGATTTATTTTATTGTTTTTGACAGAGAGAGACACAGAGGCAGAGAGAAGGGGGAGGGCCCAGAGCAGTCTCCATAGTTGTAGGTAATCAGTTTTCAACATGGTTTCATTCCACACAGGTGGGCAGGGGCCGCGAAGAGTGGGAACTGGGCTGGGGGACTCCCACATGGGAGACATGCCCCCCAGAGCCAGGGTGAGAACCACAGTGTGAGAACCAAACTGGGGGACTCTTGCATGGGAAGCACACCCCAGTTCAGCGTATGGGTCCACACTATCCGGGGCTGGGATTCGGTCCTTGGTCACTGGGGCTGCAAAGCGAGTGCTTAACCTGGTGAGCCATCCCGGCTTCCCTGATTGCAGTTTTTTAGAGTTCTTTTGTAGCAAGGAGTCTACTGAATTCATGGTCTCTCCTATCTTGCCCTTCAAATATTGTATTTTATTTTAACCAAATGATGTATACTTATTAGTCTTCAGAAGGTTAGCAACGGTGTGATGTTTTCATTTCTGAATGTTCCTTAAAGCTTCTTGACTATCTAATAAGTCTTATAAATTAAGAAATATTTTGATACCATCAAATATTTAAAATAACCTGAGATTTCACATGAAAGTTTAATTAATAAAAGTCTATAATGATTTTACATCTTAATATTTTGTTAGACATAGTAAAGTAGATGGCTTAAAAATAAAACGAAGTATTTCTTTTTCTTTTCTTTTAGATGTTACTTTCCAAACTATTCCCTGCTTTCTTTTCAAAAGCTATTAATGAGATTTACAGATGAAGATATTTAGTAGAAATTGCAATTCAGAGTATTTAATGTTGAGACCATTATTTTTGGATCTAAAGTTTTGTTTCTAGCCATCCAAGAATAACAGCTTATTGGTATTCCTGTTTTATTTCCCTAATTTAATGGCAGAGAGATTTTGTGTGTATGTGTGTTTTGCTAGGTTACAGACGCTATTGCTTAGAATTTAACATTGGAGTGGTTTATTTTCTTCTGTTCTTAGGTTTCTCTTTTTTTCAGCTGTATAACATTACACAATATAGTTGTACTGTACAGATTTCCCTTTTTAAAGTGTATTAATTAATTCTGTAATACTTAAGAACCTGACCATATGTTTTTTAGTCCTGTTTCTTTTCTTTTCGTTTTTTTCAATAGGAGTAAATTTGTCTTCTGTTGGAAGACTGGGTAGACATTTCTCAAGAATGTAAATTTTTGTTTTTTAATTGTTACATTTATTGGGGTGACAATGCTTGATATCAATTACTTGTTTCCAGGTGTACAGTTTTATATTACATTGTCTATACATCACAGTATGTGCTCACTACCCAGAATCAGCTCACTTTCCATCACTGTATGTTTGATTCCCTCTCCCTACTCTCCCCCTCCCACCCCAGCTCTCCCACTCACCTCCCCGCTTACCCTCAGGTAACCACCTTGAGTGTGTCCATAAGTTTTTGTTTCTTTGTTACTTTCAGTTTTATAATCCACTTATAAGTGAGGTCATTTGGTTCCTGATTCTTTCAGTCTGACTTATTTTGCTTAATAAGATGTTTTCAAGGTCTGTCCATGTTGTCACAAATTGCTGTATTTCATCTTTTCTTATTGCTGAGTAGTATTCCATTGTATAAATGTACCACAACTTCTTTATTCAGTCTTCTATCAGAGGACACTTTGATTAATTCCACAACTTGGCCACCATGAACAGTGCTGTGATGAACATTGGGATACATATATCTTTGCGGAGTAAGGTTTTCAGGTTTTTTGGGTAGATACCCAGTAGAGGGATTGCTGGGTCATATGGCAATAACATTCCTAGTTTTTTGAGGAATCTCCACACTACCTTCCATAGTGGTTGTACCAATTTACAAGAATGTAATGTTTAAAAGTATCCATGAGAGGAAAAGTAAAGCATCATAACACGTGGTGTCACATTATTTTACATTCTTAGTAATTTTAACAGGACTATCTTTGGAATGTTGACAACGGGAGTAGCCAAACCTGGCATACCAAATTTGAAATGCTCATTTTGGGGATTGTGGATTTTTATTTAAATATCAAACTTGATGGTATATTTTCGTATTACAATAGTACTTTAATTTTCTGGGATTTAAGTGTCCTCACTTGAAAACATATGTTTAGTACCTTTTACTTTTGTTGTTACAATTTATAAACACAGCATCCTAATCATAATGTGGACTGTTTTCTTGATAATACTATAAACAATTATTAATTGGGTGATTCAAAACCAGCTTTAGTCTCTGCTTACTCCACCTACGTGGAATTTGCTTTTATGTTTAAAGTCTTTTTGTCTGCACACTTTCTTGGTGCATGCTTCTTTCTCATTAAACATTAAGATGGAAAGTGAGGTATGGTACCTGTTTTGCAAATCTTTGAATTAAATCTTCAAAAATTTTTTTCTTGACTTCAATAAAACAATCATTTTCATTATCTATTGGCAATAAAAGCTTATTAAAGTGTTTATTTAAAACATAATTGACCACAAACAATTATAGCACCACTGTCTGTCTGAAAGTGTTCTTGCTAGCTCAGTCTGCTCCCTCCCTGGGTTTATCTCCTTGCTCTATACAATGAGCATTTGCTCAGTCTTCTCAGGGAACTGATGGTTTAGTGTGGTTGGAACAAGAACCAAATAATAAAGAATTTTATATACCTTATATGGATATTCCTTAGCAGGCATCAAAGTGTATTAAAAATGAAACACATTGAGATTTTATTTTATACTATTACTTTGACTGTACTTCAGAAAATTGGTTGAATTTGTAGGTCTGGGAGCAAGGGCAATCAGAAAGCTCTTGCAATAAACCTAGGTAGTATGATTATAGCTAGAGCTAAAGAATGGGCTTTAGTTATTGGAAAGACGGAGATGAGTTATATCATAAGATTTAGAATTGTTAGAACTTGATGTTTGAATATGTGTTGTTAGCTCCCATCCCTACTGTAAGATTTCTGCTTTAGCAAGTGATAAATGGTTTATTAGTTAAGATAGATAAACTGTTATAACAAAGAACCTCAACATTTGATGACTTAAAAAATAAATTTGTATACATTTCTCACTTCATAATCTGGAGTGTTTGTTGCTTACCTTGGTGTATTATTAGGAATGTTTAACCATATCATTAGATCAAGCGGTGATTCTGCTTCATACAGTCATTCAAGGATCCTGGTTGGAAGATCTGCCGTCTTCTCTTATGTCTTCCAAATCTGTCACCATCGCTGTCAGCCAGAAGCTAGGAAAGAGGAGGAGTGTTATGAGCCAGACCCCTAGAAATGTTGCTTATCACATATGCTCACGTTCTGTTGGGAGAACTTGGTCATGTGACCACATCTAACTGCAATGAGGGTGGAAAATGTGTAGTTAGGCAGCTACCATTGAAGGAAAGAACAGATTTTAGAAGACAGCTAGCAGTTCTCTGCCATAAACAGTGATGCTGTTTGTTGAAACAGGATACCGGTTTGTGCCAAAAGATAAATTTCCTTTGAGATGTGTTAAGACACAGGTACATAAAGGACCGTAAATTTGCATATGTAATAAGAACAGACAAATAATTATAAAATGATATCAATTAAAAACAATTTTGTTTCTCTGTAGTAATATTATGATACAGAAATTTAAGTTGTTTATGTACTTATTTTGTGAACATATTAAAAGAGGAAAGTGGGAATGAAGATAGGAAGGGAGAAAGGGCATGAGAAAAAAATTATGTTTATTGTTACTTCGTTATGGCATAAGTCAGTGAATTAGAAATATTAAGTACTTAACGTCTGCTTAACACTGATCTAGGAAATACTTGTTGTTGAGGTGTTAGAGATACAGCTATGAAAGACAGAGTAAGTCCCTGGTCTCATTTACATGATAATGAGAAAAGGTAGACAATGAACCCAGCTATGAAAGACAAACCAAGTTCATGGTCTCATTTGCATGGTGATGAGAAATGGTAGACAATGAACCTATGGGGTAGAGGAAAGAATTTAAAATGCTACAAAGCAAATAAAATAGTGACTTTAGGGTCACTGTGGGCTTGGGGATGGCTGCTGAGGTAATTTTAGCTAAGGCGGTTAATATAGACCTCTTTGAAGAAATAAAATTGAACTAAGACCTGAGTGATGAGAAAGGGATAACTTAATGAAGACCTAGGCAAAGAATATTCCAAGTAGGACCTCAGCAACTGTAAAGTTGGAAACTGACTTGGAAGGTTTAAGGGCCAAAAAGTTACTTACTGTGAAAATAGACAGTAAGATGCTCTGGTGTATGGTCTTATCAACTGAAGTAAAGTTTAGATTTTATTTAGTTGCAGTGGAAAATCACTGGACATTTTTAGCAAGTAAGTGATACGATCTGGATTTATGCTTTTAAAAAGGCTTTAAATACATGGGGAGGGAGGCTAAGGATGGAGGAGCCAAGGAAACTATTTTTAATAGACTGTTGTAGTAAATCAGTGAAAAGGTAATAGTGGCTTGGACTATAAGAATATAGTGGTGGCTCATATTTCTTTGAAATTGTGGGAGATAGTTTAATTTAGGGTCTGATTTGGATGTAGAGTAGACAAAAGTTGTTAAAAATTAGATCAGTGACTTGAAGGAAAGAGGAAATAAGAATGACCCAGATTTTTGACCTCAGAAACAGGGTAGGTGTTAAAAATAAGTCCAAGATTTCTTTTGTAGTAGATTCTTTTTTTAATTGTTAAATTTATTGTGGTGACTTATACAATAGATTCTGAAGTAAACATGGTATTTGTATATATGATGATATACTTAGCTGAAGGTTCTCCATGTTTTGCTCAAAAATATAAGTTATAATCTAAAAGAAATAAATGTATACTTTATGTGTTGTTGGAAAAATGAAGCATTTTGGAGTTAGTTTTTAGGTATTATCCTTTTACATGATTCTCTTTTCTTAGATTTTTAAACAAAGTTAGCAACTCTAGTTAGTAAAATAATTTATTGGGATTATCTAAAAACCCCATCTATTTCAGGGGCCTTAGATCTTGCTCTGAGCATCTGCTTTGTGTTTTATTTGTCTAAATCAAATAAGAGGCTGAGTCACCTGCCAGCTTTGGGGCACACCTGTAAGGTGGTGCTTGTTGGGGGTAAGGGGTAGGAGGGTAATACAGTGCTGCTTGTTATGCCCTAAGGTGGGCAAGACTATAACTATATCTTAGCTCCCCTTACCGCCCCAGTCTTTTTGAGTTTCTGGGATGTCTAGGGGTCTATACTGAAGAGATAGCAGTCTTCAATCACTACTCTATTGATATTTCACTGAATGTAAAGAAAAATGTCATGATGGTACTGTGTTTTATTAAAATTATTACCTTACCTGTTTTTGTTTTTCTCACAGAAATTAAGCATTTAAAAATATGTGGAAAAGCTATTAATTTGATAAGAGAGTTTAAAAAATTAGTCTAATTTTAACTACTAAAGATGACTATATTGTAAATGTTGCCTAAAAGTTGATATATAGTATACAAGATAATCTTATTTAAATATTTCTTTTTCAATAGAATTTAATAACCTTGATTTGTATAATTTCTCCACATAATTCAACATGCTTTCTAAAAAATATACTTAAAAACATCTTTAAACATAAAAAGATTTAAAAGTTAGCTATTTACGGGTAGATTTATATTAATTCAAATATTTTCTTGAGACTATAGATATCTAGTTATACTTTAGTAACAAGACCACGGGTTTCATGTGCTTATAGACCCTTGAAATGTTTTAGAAAACTAGCCATCATAATTTTCACAAACTTTGTCCTCCCTCCCAGCTAACTAATTCATATATGTCAGCTAAAGTTGTAGCGCTATCTATACACATTAAGGTGTCTGCCCTATGCCGAGCATTATTCTGGGCTCTGTGTGTGGGCTTCATAGTAAAGAATGGTCTCTGGGGTATTTTGATTTTCTAGGAAGGTAGAAAACATAAAATAGAGTGTTCAATTCAGTGGTAAGTATGATGAAAATTTAAGAATGTGAAAATAGAGGAAGCTGGGATGGCTCAGCGGGTTAAGTGGTAGCTTTTCCAGCCCCGAGGAATGAGTATTGAATCCCGGCTCCAGCCCGTGTGGACCCATATTGCTGAACTGGGGTGTGCGTCCCATGCTGGAGGCCCCCAGCTGGGTTCCTGTCCTGTGCAGCCCCCTCCCACCTGTGTGGAAATGAAATCATGTTGAAAACTAATGACTTACAACAATGGAGACTGCTCTGGGTCCTTCCCCTTCTCTCTGTCTGTAAAAAAAAAAAAGAATGAAAATAAATTTATTGTAAATAGAGATTATACTTTATGGAGATGAGTCTTTCACTATGTCTTGAAGGAAGTACAGAATTTTAATGAGAAAATAGAGAAGGAACTTCAAATTTAAAATGAGTAAAGGCATAAAAAGGTGAATATATTTTTAAAGGATGATTAAGTCTAACCTAATTGGAATAGCTAGAGTTTAAAAGATCCTATGATATGAGGTAAATTATGCCAGTAAACAATCAAAATAATTGAGAAAAATGCTTTAATAATGTTAGAAAAATCTAATCCTAATTTGCCGTTGAAATTCTACATCTTATACTGTCCTTCTTATTTTCCCAATTTATACCAAGGTCAGTTACCCGTTTTTCCTGGCCTTGGCACAGTGTTACTATGGGCCTATCTGTGGTGATGCTGTGATGTCCAGATTGATGGCTTACCGTGCAAGTGTTTCAGTTATTCAGAGAAATTTTTCTGGGTGGGGACAGAGCAGATAGGCTGCTGAGGTCTTACGCTACCTGGAACTTCAGACCTATAGTTGTCAGGAGGGAATTGCTTTATAAATTTTATGTTCCCTTTCCTTCTTTCTCAAACTTGTCAAGATCTAAGCCAAAATAAGTGAATGGCTTGGAATTCGGCCTTCCTGGGAAATTTCCTATGATGTAACCTTGGGGTTCTTATGATTTGGAGGATATCCAGGAAGAGATTTTTAGAATTTAAACACATAAGTGATCACCCTGCAGTGTATTATCTAACCTCAGATAAGTCTAAGAACCACCTCTCACTTTTTAGGACCCTCTTTATTCATGTGACTCAGCTAGAACATGATCATTCTTTGAGGATTGAAAACACTTTGACAGAGAATTACCATAGTACTGTGATGGTCAAACTTGTCCCTAATACAATTTAATAGATAATCTCTTCTGTGGTAAATAAAGAGGTAGTCATATGTACCATGTTTTGCTGTATATGAGGTCTGACAACTAAGTTCATGAGCTCGTTCTAGAAAAAGTGCTACATGCTTCACTGCTGAACATCACTGTGGTACCTGCAAAGAACTCCCCTTGGGAAGCTATGCGTTGTTATCAGTGCCTAGTCCACTCTTCAAAGCAATTTTGGAACTCTTTGTCTAGAATGGCCACCAGAGCTGTCACCGTATTACCCTGAATGTAATCTATATGTCTTCCTTTCAATATTTCCTTAATCTTCAGGTAAAGAAAAAAAGTCATTGGGGCCACATTAGGTGAGTAGGGAAGTTGTTCTGATATAGCTGTTTGTTTACTGACTGAAACTTCCTCACAGACAGTGCTGTGTGAGCTGGTGCAAGAGCCACGGGTTGTTGATGAAAAGTTCAGGTCATTTTTGTCTAACTCTTTCATGCAGCCTTTTCAGCACTTCCAAATAGTAGACTTAGTTGGCTGTTCATCCAGTTGGTACAAATTCATATGAACAATCCCTCTGATATCAAAAAAATGTTAGAAACATTGTTTTGACTCTTGTTTGGACTGACAGAACATTTTTGGTCATGGAGAATAGGCTCATTTCCATTGTGTGCTTTGACGCTTTGTTTCAGGGTCGTATTGGTACATCTACGTTTCATCACCAGTGATAACATAGCCCAAAACATCATCTTGCCTCTTCAAAAGGTCTTGGCAAACTTCAACTCTTCTTTGCTTTTGTTCATTGGTGAGCTCCTTTGGAACCATTTTTGCACACACCTTTCTTAAGCCAAGATTTTCACTTAACATTTTCCTAATTGTTCTCTGTCTGTGTTTATTTGGTTTGTGCTTCTCACAGTCAGCTGACGATTTGGACGCACAATGCAATGACTTTTTGCAGTGTTTGCAATGTTCTGCTCATTACTGGCTGCCCTGACCTCTCTTCATCAGTGTCACATTCTCTTCCCTCAGATAATGTTTAATCCATTTGTACACTGCCATTTTCTTTATGGCATTATCCCTATAACTTTGAACTAACTTGTCCCTGATTTCACTTCCACTCTTGCCAAGTTTGACAAAAAATTTAATGTTTGTTCATTGCTCTAATTCAAGTTCTGACTTTCTCACAACAGCACACAAAAATACACAACAATAATGAATACCATTCAGCAAGACAGCGCCACACATTGACACAAACACAGCTGTGAGATATTGATATACCAAGGTTATGACACCTTACCCATTTGTTTGTGCAGTGCTGCCAATGTAAATGCATGGTGACAAGTTCACGAACTTAATTGTCAGACTGCATATAATGAGCTCCATGTATAATGTGCACCCATGTTTTTGGACCAGTTTTCAGGGAAACAATCTTTCCTTTAAATTACTTTTTGAGTTTATCTTATTATTCTTTTTTTATATTTGATGCCAATTCCCCGTGCCCCCTACAGTCCTCCCCCCACAGCCCCATCCCCACCCCCAGGCAACCACCAAACCACTGATTGTGTCCATGAGTTTTTGTTTCTTTGTTACTTTCAGTTTTAGATTCCACCTATAAGTGAGGTCATATGTTTCTTTCTTCTTTCAGTCTGACTTATTTTGCTTAATAAGATGTTTTCAAAGTTTGTCCATGTTGTCACAAATTGCTGAATTTCATCTTTTCTTATTGCTGAATTGTATTCCATTGTGTAAATGTATCATAACTTCTTTATCCAGTCATCTATCAAATGACACTTTGGTTGTTTCCATGACTTGGCCACTCTAAACAGTGCTGCGATGAATATTGGAGTACATGTATCTTTGTGGTTTTCAGGTTTTTTTGGGTAGATACCCAGGAGAGGGGTTGCTGGGTCATATAGCAATTCCATTCCTAGTTTTTTGAGGAATCTCCACACTGCCTTCCATAATGGTTTTACCAATTTACATTCCCACCAGCATTATATAAGGGTTTTTTTTCCTCCATAGCCTCTCCAGCACTTATTTTTATTTGATTATATTTAAGTACTTGCTTTTGTATTATAAAGAAATTTTAGCATTTATTTTTAATGTTATGGTACAAGAAATTTTATATAACAAATAATAACAAAACACAAGAATAGATACAAGGTCAGAGAAAGGGAGGTGAGCAGGAGAGAAGGGAAAGGGACAGATGGGGCTGCTCATCATGACTCAGATCCTGGCAGAAGAGGGAGTGAGCTGGGAACCTGGGAACATGGGCTGAAATGCAGCCCCAAGCAGGTTGAAAGCCAAAGCTGGCAAAGGCAGAGGCAGTAGAGGCTGAAGTGCAACACAACCCTGGATGAGTTGGGGCCCAAGGCGATTATCATATCCCAGGGTATTATTTTGCATATGGATATCCCTATTGATTTGTAGCATTGCACTTTTAACTCATAAGCATAAATAAAATAATTAAAAGCATTTATATAAATTCGGAATTAGTATTACCTATGTGTAAAGTGCATCCTTATTTTTCCCTCACAAAATTGTGCATTATACATGGCAAAATGCAGTATATGTCCTCCCTGGTAGAAGGTGACAAAGGAATTATCTGATGAGGTATCATACCTATTGCTAGTGGTTCTTTGCAGCATAGACATCAGCTACTACAATCTGTACTTCTGTACTTACTACTCACATACTAAAATGGGTTGATACCAAAGATTGCCACAATATACCTAGTTAAAAGCTTTTATTAGGTGGTTCCAATTGGAACTATATCTTGCTTTACATTAGTAATTTGCCAGTTTGATCAAAATCAACTTCCTTTGGCCAAAATCAACTTCCTTAAAGTCCCTTTAAAAGTTGTAATGAACAGTAATAATATGGAAAGCAAAACTGAACAGTTGAGTTGATTAAGATCTTTGATCATGGGAAGCTGGTATGACTCAGTGGGTTAAACACTCACTTTGCAGCCCTGGGGACCGAGGATCGAATCCTGGTCCTGGCCCGTGCAGACCCATATGCTGAACTGGGGAGTGCCCCCAGTTCAGTTCTCACCGGGGTGAGACCCCGGCCCAATTCCTGCCCTGTGCAGCCCCGCCCACCTGTGGAATGAAACTGGAAAAACCAATGATGTGCAACTATGGAGACTGTTCTGGGCCCTCCCCCTTCTCTCTATCTCTGTCTCTGTATCTCTCTCTCTATCAAAAACAATAAAAATAAATCTTTAAAGATCTTTGATCAGAATACAGTTAAAACTAGCTGTATACACACACACACATACATACACACATATACATATATAGGAATTGTTCAGTTACATTGTTCTCTGGTATATTTTATGATCATATATTAGATGTCATAGCATGTCTATGTCAGGTAGGCAATTGAAAGTAGTTTTAGTTAGGATTAGAGGAGTGCTTTGATTAGCCAAAATAATATTTCTAAGAGAATCTCCTTTATTCTAACAGATACTAATTCTAAAGGTTTGGTTTTGTTTTTTTAGTCGGCCTTATACTAACAAGGTCATCACTTTATGGTACCGTCCACCTGAATTGCTACTGGGAGAAGAACGATATACACCAGCTATTGATGTATGGAGCTGTGGGTAAGATAGACTTATTAAGTGGTTTAATTTACTTGAAACTTTTTTTAGTGATGTGAAATCATGTTATTTGGTAATGGTGGGTATTTTTTTCACTAGATGTATCCTTGGTGAACTCTTCACTAAAAAACCCATATTTCAAGCAAATCAGGAACTTGCACAACTAGAATTAATAAGGTAAGGTCATGAGTGTAATATTTGCTGGGTGGGGATTGTTAAACTCTGTAGGTAATTTTAAATCTTTCAAGTCTGTGTTTTTAGGAAGAGAACAGCGTGGTTCTCTTGAAAGCTAATGATTGTTAGATGGAGGAGAAACTGGAGTGCAGGCACTTTAATACTTGATCTAGTAAAATGAAGGATCCTAAAGCACCTAAATCTTTTTGTGATTAAATTAAAGGGCTTGAGAATGAAAAGATAAGACTGGGAAGGAAGAGTGAATATGAGAGGAGAAATGAATGGTAGATAGTTTTTAAGTATGACAGGATGGAAGAATTAATGTTTTGGGATATTGGAAGGAAATTTCCTATTTTATAAAGCTATTATGCATACATGTTTATATGGATCTGTTTATATGTATACACAGCAAAACATATACATAAATCTACCTGCATGGGTCTTCATTATTTGGAACCCATTGTAGGGACCTAGGTTATAAGGAGTTATACATGTTAGTCATCTTTCTCTTCATCTGTTTTAAAACGAATTCTTTTTTTAGAAGAGCTTTGGTTTTCATATGCAGTAATATTAATTTGCATCTTGTAAGATTTGCATGAGTGTTTGAAAATATAGATGAAAACTTTAAGAAAAGAATTGGTATAAGGCACAGTAACCAATATATGATGTGTATTTCCTTCAACAGACTTACTGGATTTTAGATGTTTTCCATTCCTTCCATAAATAATACTAGCTTGATAACATAGCAAGCTGATTGCATGTAACTAGTAGGCTCTCTCTTAGTAAGACTACCAGGGCGGTCTGGAAAGTATCCAGCTATGTAACTGTTCTCATTATATTGACATTGGCTGGATTTTTTTTTTTTTTTCAGACAGCCCTTGTATATTTTATCCCACCAGTTGAAGACTATAATGACCAAGAAGTTGTTTCCAGTTTATTATGCCAACTTTTCATTGTATGTTTGTCATTAATTAAATATAGACAGATCCAGTGCTTTACAAAGACAAAAGATGTGCTGTCAAATTAATTAGGGATGGGCAGGTAACTATAAATTAAAAAGAAAAGTCATAAAAATCGAGCGGACTTTATACTCAGATTGCTTTAAATCCTTGATGATATGCTATGGGAATGGTTTGTGCAAGAAAGCGAATCCAGAATCCCATTCAGTGAAACAAAGGAGAAGGCCTTGTCTCTATGTCAGAAGATTAGAGAATAAATGTACATTTATAAATTTTCAGTTAAAGTAAAATATTTGAATTATGTATGTGTGTATCTTTTTGTTTAAGTGACTTTCTCCAGCCTAAACTACGGTACTTTTTAGTTAACAATTTGTCCTGATTGTATTAGATACTAGGGCATCTACTAATGTTAATATTTATTTTATTTATATATGTATGATGTGAACATTCTAAGAATTTCACCTGAATTGACCTCAGTTAAGCTTCATAACAACTCTATGTCTTCTTTTTAAAGTAAACAAAATTGAAGCTTATGAGGTAAAGAATTTATCCAGAGTCAAACAACTGTCATGCTGATAAAATTGAGATATAAATGTAGACAGTTTTACCTTAGTAGCCAAGCCTTAACCAGTTCTCAGTACTATGTAGACAATAGAACTTTCTGGAATGTTTTACAAAATCCATGTGACACAAACACCAAATTAACAAAGCCAACATGAAAAAATTCTGTAAAATAATAGTTCCGTAATTCTGAAGGATATTAGCCAATAGTGTCCAGCTTTTCCTTAGAAAATTAATATGCAGAGTCAAGAAAATTTTATCCCAAGAATATAAGGATGTTTCAATATAGGAAGTCTGTTACTGTAATTCATCATTTTAATAAAAGTAAAACAATATGGTTATCTTGATAGGTGTTAAAAAGGCATTTGCTAGAAAAATAAAGTGCTAACCGAGGAAGTATGGAGGGAGATTTCTTTAACATGATAAAAACATGTATCACAAATTTGCAGCCTGAATAATATTTAGTGGTAAATTACTAGAGATAAAGATAAGAATGAAAAAAAGTTGTTTTTAGTATTAAGAGGAAATTTGAAGTCCTAATCAGTTAGCTGGTAGGGTTAGAAAAGAGGTTCAATAAGAGGTATATAATGAAGACAATATTGTCATAATTTGTATATGATAGCATTGCATATATGCATGCATTCAACATGCAAGGAAATCACTTGAAACACCTTAAGTAAAAAGTTGGGTAAAATGACAAGTGTTAAAAAAAATGTATGCATGAATGCACAACATATACTAATGTATGTTATATACTAATACACACGCTAAAAACAATATAGCTTTTAAAAAATGTGAACCAACAATAGCCAGTTAGAAACATAGTGGGTGGCAAAGATGGTTTTTAAAAAACCACTACCATGTATGCCAAGGAATATTGAGAATTGTAATGCCCCACTTAAAATGGTTAAGATTTAGAAGAACTGTTGGAGAGGCATATCTTTTTTTTTGGGGGGGGGGGACCCTAGGAAGTCTTAATTGTTTTTAAAGACCATACTATATCATTATAGCCCTAATGAGAATTTGAAGCCTTTTTTTTGAAATGAGGATTGATTTTAATGTTCATCTGGAGAGATAAACATGAAAATAACCAGGAAATTTTTTTAAAAGAAGGAAAATTTGGCATATTATTTGTTAAAACAAAATTATAGTGACCTGTTTTGTACTGGCACAAGATGCGTAGATAGATCAATGGAATTATATGGGATGTCCAGAAATAAAGTAAGTTTATATAGATCTTACAGTGTAAAACAGAAGACATTTCAAGTCAGGAGGATTAGTTGAACAGTATTTATTGATTTTTGGTTATGTGCCAGTTACTAGTTTCTCAGGATACAACAAAGGGTCAAGGTTGTAGGCATACAACTTTTTCTACTTTCTAGTTGGAGGAGACAGACAAAACAAATTAATAAAATATATCAGGTGGCTGTAAGTGTAAGGGGATAGAAAATGATAGGAGGTAGTATTGTAGAGTCAAGGAATGTGTGTCCCATAATATATCATTTGAGCAGAGATCTGAAGGAAATGAGGAAACAGCAAAGTAATGAAAATCCTGAGGCATGAATATACTTGGGTTATTTTATGAGCATGTTTAAGTCGGTTAGTGAACCATATGGGGAAAGAAAAAAAGCTCAGTCCATCTACTTAGTGGAGTACTTGTATAGTAACTAAAAGGGAAATAGTATATCTAGAGATACTTATATGGAAAAAAGCAACATAGTTATAAGAGCAGTTTTCCAGAAGGTTATGTTTGATTTGATCCCATTTAGGTAAAACAAATTGAACACATCAAGAGTCTGAAATTGTTCATCTCAATGTGTACTTGTGAGAGGGTTAGGGATGGGGACTGTTCTACTTTCTAGGTTATATGTTTCCGAATGTTTTTGTTTTGTTGGTAAGATGGCAGATATTTATTAAAACAGAAAAGGATGCTTCAACTTTGATTCTGGAGCATTATTTTTAAAACATGAAAAAATAAAGGAAATTTCTGATAAAAGAAACAAGTCTCCCTGATTTGAAGGAGGCAGCAGAGTATATTGAAAGGGGTGGGACTTTGGAATCTTACCTGAGTTCTAATGACTGCTCAGCCACTTCCTGCTCTTGGAATTTAGGGTAAGTTCTATAATGTTTTAAGTTTGTTTCTTCACAGGTGAAACAGGACTATAGTATGTTTGGGGTTGTAAGGATTAAATAAATGTAAGTTTTCTAATATATATCCCCCAATCTCATTTTCAGTACAGCTTGATATTTCTCCCACCTAAAGCCTTAGGAATGGTGTGGTTTAGAGTTTGTATTGTACAAACACTTTTGTAAACTGATCAAGGGTGGGAATACTAATCAGAATCTGTCTTAAAGAGCTTTATATTACTACATTAGTCAAGTTATTTGTATTTTTCCCTGTTCCAGAAAGTATCAGGCAGATTACAAAGTTTTGGTATAGAAGTTGCATGAATTAAGTGATGACTAAAGAGAGTGAATATTAAAGGTGCAGACAAAAGTGAATGAATGAATGCAAAAATGATTTTACACAAGAGTCACCATTTTTAACTGTAAGCATTATGAAATAAAACACACTTAAAATCATGGAAGAAATTAAAGTATAATGGAATAAAAAGAATCCTGCTTCTCTCTATCCAGCCTTCCCCTATTTCACCTGTCCCTTCTGCACCATCCCACCCCTCCAACCCAGAAGCCTCAGCCTTAGATGTTCACAAATGTGATATTTTAAAAACTTTAAAGGTATAGGCTTTGGTTGTACCAGGTTATAGGAAAAGAAGGAAAGTTCCTGTATTTTTAAAAACGAAGCATGCGTGCCTTCATAAGTCAATAGCATTAAAAAAATCTGTTAACTTCTTAATTGTTTTGGTCTCAGAACTTCTTTTTTTTTTTTTAATATATATTTTATTTATTTATTTATTTATTTATTTATTTTGACAGAGGAGAGAGAGAGAGAGAGAGATACAGAGAGAGAGAGAGAACTGAACTAGGGGAGCTCCCAGTTCAGCATATGGTTCCGCACGGGCCGGGGCCGGGATTCGATCCCCGGTCCCTGGCGCTGCAAAGTGAGCGCCTAACCCACTGAGCCATCCCGGCTTCCCCAGAACTTCTTTACATTCTTAAAAATTATGAAAGATCTCAAGAGATTTTGTTTATGTTGATTGTTTTTTGATATTTGCTACATTAGAAATGAAAACAAATTTAAAATATTTAAAATGTTAAAAATATAAAATTGTGGGGAAAGCCGGGACGGCTCAGCGGGTTGAGCGCTCGCTTTGAGGCCATGAGGACCGAGGATCGAATCCCGGCTCCGGCCCAGGCAGGACCCACGTGCTGAACTGGGGAGTTCCCACAGTTCGGTTCTCTAGCTGTCTCTGTCTCTGTCTCTCTCTCTATCTGTCAAAAGTAAAATAGAAATAA
>PVKE010008793.1:0-29299 GCA_004027555.1 Craseonycteris thonglongyai | reverse complement strand
TATAAAATTGTAAAAAGTCATAAATGGTGAAATGAGTAGCACTCTTTTACATTTGTACATATCTTTTAATATCTGGCTTAATAAAGTACATCTGAGATCCTCATGTCTGTGATAGTTCTCAATAGTCTTTTCAGGTAACTGCGTATATTTTTTTGAAACTGCACTAAATAAATAGTAATTTTCTATAGTTTAATAATAATGAGTAATATGAAACCAACCATATGAAGTAATATTTTGTACTCTAATATATTGAAATCCATTAGTCTCTCTTGTACTCTGAATGGGTATTTTACCACCATGATTTTGTATTATGTATTGAACATTTGGAAAATACTATATCACTGAATTAAGCTGATCTTCCAAATACAACATTTCATCATATTTTTGTTATTACCACTAATCTCATCAGTAAAGTCTTTAGGTGTTTATTGTGAAGCTATCAATTTCATGGTATAGATAATAAATTTTCTAGTATTCTAAACTTTCTCCTGAAAGCTCAAATTGTGTAATTGACTGTAAATACTGCAGGTGTCTTCCTTGATGTAACAAGCTGACTTTGTTCGTATTTGAGAATATGTCTCTCTGATAGATACCCAAATCTGAATGACCATAGTTATGGTCCATGAATAAAGTAGCTACTTCAATTTGCAACTCAGTTATTTGCGCAGGTACTTCTCAAGGTAGCTATCAGACTTTGTAGTGCAGCAGAAGTGTTTTATTGAGTATTTTATACTTCATCACTGAGATTATTCAAAAAATATATACTCGAGTGTTAGGGTTTAATAACAATTTTTACTACTTCAGTAAGTACATTCTTAAACTGACTTTTTCCCTGCTCTGAGATTATGTGGTAGTGAAGAGTCCTTAATGCTAATAATTTGGTGCTGCTGCCTTGAAATCATGCTAAGGTGCTGGTAGTTTTATCTACCATTGGCTTTGTACCATTAGTGTAAAGTCAACACATTGAAAAAGGCAAATGTCTTAGTAATATCTTCAGCTTTCCAGACCCTTAAAGGGCCTAAGGGGTCTTTGGACCTCAATTGTGAGAATTTCTGTATACCAATCTCACATAAGAGTATTGATGCAGAACAACTAAATTAACAAAGGAATACAGCATTATGCTAAAATAGTAGTGCTTTTATTGGGCCCAGGTTGTATTCCTTGCTTGAATGTAAGGATGAATGAGTGTTAGGAAATCTCTTAATATATTTTATTTCGTTAGTAGCCCAGAGAAGAAAATTCAGATAATGATTCTAATAAGGGTCCTAAAAATCAAACTGATTATAGTATCTGTTTAAAGTTTAAAGGCCACAAAAATAAAAACCATAATAAGGAACAAATGAATGCTTCCTTAATAGGATATCTGTGTGAATTTGTACCTGTAAATATCTTTATTAATTGTTTTCAAACCCAAGTCATCATCCTTTCCAATGGTTTACAATGAAAGTACTCCCATTAAAATCAGAAACAAAACAAAATTACCCCATATTGTATAGCACCGTTATCTTCTAACATTGTTCAGAAAAAATAAAAAAGTATTACTAAGTTAGTGCAAAAGTTATTGTGGTTTCGGGCCGTGAATTTGAAATCATTATAAATAACCAGGCTCAAACACATCTTTATTAATCAAAATAGGAACCATTACCATCAACACATTTTTTTTTAAAGCTTTTTTTTTTTAATATATTTTTATTTATTTATTTTTGACAGAGAGAGAGAGAGAGAGAGAGAGAAAGAGAAAGAGATAGAGATAGGTAGATACAGGGACAGAGAGAGAACTGAACTGGAGGAGCTCCCAGTTCAGCATATGGTTCCGCACGGGCCAGGGCTGGGATTCCATCCCCGGTCCCTGGTGCTGCAAAGTGAGCGCTTAACCCACTGAGCCATCCTGGCTTCCCCATCATCAACACATTTTTGCAAATGAGTTATAAGTTTGTGTATTCCAGTAGTATAAAAATCTGTGCTTCGGGATTCGATGAATTCTTGGAAAGCATTTTCTACATCCTGCTAGTTGTGAAAGCATTTTCTCTGCAAAATGTCAAGATGCTTGAAGAAGTGATTCGGTTGGTGAGAGAGGTCAGGTGAATGTGGCAGATGAGGCAAAACTTTATATCCCAATTTATTTAACATTTGAAGTATTGGTTGTATGACATGCAGTTGGACACTATCATGGAGAAGAATTGGGCTCTGTTGACCAATGCCAGCTGCAGGCATTGCATTTTTCCGTGCATCTCACTGATTTGCTGAGCATACTTCTCAGATGGAATGGTTTCACCAGGATTCAGAAAGCTGTAGGGGATCAGACAAGCAACAGACCACTGAATAGTGACTATGACCTTATTTTGCTGCAAATTTGGCTTTAGGAAGTGCTTTGGAGCTTCATGGTCCAATCACTGAGCTAGTTGTGGTATAAAAAATCCACTTTTTATTGCACACCACAATCTGATCAAGAAATGGTTCATTGTTGTTGCATAAAATGAGAAAAAACAACCCTTCCAAATTACAATTTTTGTTTTTATTTCTGGTTAGCTCACGAGGTACCACTTACTGAACTTTTTCACCTTTCCAATTTGCTTCAAATACTGAATAACTATAGAATGCTTGATGTTGAGAACTTCGGCAACTTCTTGTGTAGTTGTAAGAGGATCAGCTTCGATGATTGTTCTCAATTGGTCATTGCCAACTTCCTATGGCTGGACACTATACTATGCTCCTCATCTTCAAGGGTCTCATCTCCTTTTCAAAACTTTTTGAACCACCACTGCACTGTACATTTGTTTGCAGTTTCTGAGCCAAATGCCTTGTTGATGTTGGGAGTTGACTCCTCTGCTTTACATCCATTTTGAACTCGGATAAGAAAATCACTCAGATTTGATTTTTGTCTAACATCATTTCCATAGTCTAAAGTAAATATAAAATAACCAGCAAGTAATAAGTCACTAGCAAAAAAACATAAAGTGAGAAATGCACATTAAAATGATGTATAACATAACCACATTTATTTCAGCATGTATTCCAATATCAAATGGCAAATTTCAATAAAGCAAAACCACAATTACTTTTGCATCAACCTAATAAAACCCATAAAAAGAAATGTACAAGATCTAATTGAAGGAGTATATAAAAATGAAGGAAGTATAAAAATTGAATATTTCTGGGATAGAAATAGTAAGTTTTGTGAAGATAGCAGCTCTTTCCAAATTAATCTATAAATTCAGAACAGCAGTTAAATCCCAGTAGGATTCTCCTATTTTGGAGTGTGGCAGTATTCTACATTTCATTAGCAAAGAAATTCTAAAAAGAGTAATTAGAGGAATGAGTAGACAGAAGAGTTTGTCCTGTCAGCCTTGTAAAAATATAAAGCTACCTTATGATACTGATACCGGAGTAGAGAAATCAGTAGATCAGAATACATTCACAAAACAGACCTCAGATACTAAGGGTTTTAGCATATGATTCATTTTAAGACATCTTAAGTAAATGATTTTGGGATGGCTGGCTATCAGTCTCAGAGTTTGCTAATATTTAGTTATCAGTGCTGTCTGCTTCCCTAGTTTCTAGTGACTTTTCCTGTCTTGTTATGTCTATTCTATCCCTGTATGCTGCCAGCAATTAGATAACTTTTGTACTCAGTTGTCTTCCCACAACACATAATAAAATAATTAAAACTTTTTAGCAAAGAGGTAATGACAGTGATTTTTATTATAAGGCTATTAATGGACCAGATACTAGCTCATTTAATTTCACAGCTCCGAAGTACAATGAAATAAATCTCCATTTTACAAAGAAGAAACAGACTCTTATGCAATGCAGTTTGACCAATATCACACAGACAGGATTTAGTTCTAAAGTTTGTTTCTACATTTGTCTTCATTATACAGTTGGTCCTTCAACAGCACAGAGGTTGGAGGAATTACCCCCTGTGCAGTAGAAAATCCAAGTATAACTTTTGACTCCCTCCAAACTTAACTAATACCCTGCTGTTGACTAGAAGCCTCACTCATAACAGAAACAATCATTTAACACATTATGTATGCTATATGTATTATATACTGTATTCTTACAATAAAGTAAGCTAGAGAAAAAATGTTAAGAAAATCATAAGAGAAAATATATTTACGGTGTTTATTGAAAAAAATCAACAAATAAGTGGACCTGTGCAATTCAAACCTGTGTTGTTCAAGGGTCAACTGTATTAAGGCAAGGTGCTCTTAAAATTGTATTGTGTGGCCCTTGTCTATGCTTCCAGCTAAACCTCCCTGAGCCCTAAATTCTACCTATTCTGATTTCTGTCATCTTCCTTCCAAATGTGTATACTTGGCTACCGGTACTTCTATTTCTTTGCCTATATACTTCTCTTACTCCTTTCCCCATCTGTGTATTGTTTAGGGATGTGATTCCCAAACTAATAATTTAGTAAGCGAAGCATGTATGTAAACAACTAAAATCCAAAGCAGGATGAAATAGTGTCAACAGATGCAACATGCAAAGAGTGACCATTCTGATAGTATTGGGGATACAGAAAACTGAATAGAATACTCCAGATCTGAAACTTGAAACATGAAAAGAATTCAGCTAGGTAGCATCTAAGGAGAAGGAATGTGAACATCAATATGTTGGTCTGTGTGGAGAGATGAATTGGGAGATGAGACTAGGAAGGCAGTTTGAGACCAGATAGAAAGCCATGCTCCCAAGTTTGACCAGAGCCACTATGTTTTTTGAGGAGGTTGTGAGAATTTGGTTGTAAGAAAAGATTGGGAGTGTACAAGATATAAGATCTTGATACCTTTTAAAAAACGTGGGCTTCTAAAAATCCTAAACTACAGTAGTTTCTCCCTTATCCACGATTTCAATTTCAGTTAACCACGGTCAACCGTGGTCCAGAAATATTAAATGGAAGATTCCAGAAATAAATCATAAGGTTTAAATTGCGTGCTGTTCTGAGTAGTGTAATGAAATCTCACGTTCTCCCACTCGGGACACGAAGCATTCCTTTGTCCAACATGTCCACATGGTAAGGGTAAGTACAATACAATAAGATACTTGGAGAAAGACTACATATAAATTTTATTACAGAATATGATAATAGTTCTATTTGATTATCAGTTATTGTTAATCTCTTACTGTGCCTAATTTATAAATTAAACTTTATAATAAGAGAAAACATCATTTGTAGGTTCGATACTATTTGTTATTTTAGTGACATATAGCTTAAGAAACAAAAGAGGTTATCTCATAATTACGGTAGTATGTATTTCTGAGGTAGCATTGTAAAGCTTGGCTAAAGAATGCATTTATATGTACATGTTTACTTTCAGTCAATGATGCACGGACCTTTTCTTTTTACATTTGAAGACAAGCTGATAATTTCATATATGATGTACATTTATCCTTAAGATTCAGTATACTCAAGCATATTTAACCAATTTTTTATTTACATATTACCAAAATCAGTTAGTTTTTAACTGTTTACCAGCTGGAATTATATATTTGTTATAGTATTTCTTTTGTAAATTATCATAAAAGGGACTTACTAATTAATAGAAAAGTAATGAAAGTTTTTAAGCTGTTGATAAACAGAGAATAAAACAGTTAAAATTTCTAAATACCTTGAAATCAGTGGCACAATTTTGAAGAACTTATAAGTTTAAAGTATGTTAACTTTTAGAGCCCTTCTGTCGATAGAATTCAGCAGTCTTTACAAGATAATTACCTTCCTGAGTGTTGGATATCTGTGTCTGCTATTATTGCAAACTTGATTATATTTATGAGAAGTAATGACAAGTACCTAATACTAAAGAAAGACATATACTAAACTCTAGTTCCCTGATTTAATGGCATGAATTAATTTTATTCTGGTTCAGAATATGTTCAGTACATTTTGAGTGTTAACCTGTGTTTTAAGATTTGATTTTGTAAATACAAAGGTTTTCTTTCTAGGAATTGGATAGTTGGGAGTGTAGAAGTATCCACTGAAAATAGATTTAAAAGAAGTAATTAAGTTGGGATGACTAAAATATCGAATGAAACCTCTTACACTTATATCAGGACTTCAACTTTTCTGTATTTAAAAACTAGTTGAGGGGATGCTGGAATAGCTCAGCAGGCTGAGTGCTTGCCTTGCAACCACGAGGTCCAGGAATTGAATCCTGACCCTGGCCCATGCAAACCCATATGCTGAACTGTGGCACAACTGGTAGCCACCGGGATGGCACAGCAGCAAAAGGTTCTTGCCTCCCATGTGGGAGACCGCCAGTTTGGTTCCCACCCTGCACGGCCCACATCCACCTGTGTGGAATGAAACTGTCACAAGTAATGATGTACAACTATGGAGACTTCTCTGCCCCCCCCCCCCCTTTCTCCTCTCAAAAACAATAAATCGTAAAAAAACTAATTGATGTTTTGTATAACAGTTGTATGTATTACTTTTTCTATGTAGTTTATAGTGATGTACTTCTCTTTGTGTGTTTAGCCGTATATGTGGGAGTCCATGTCCTGCAGTGTGGCCTGATGTAATCAAACTACCATATTTCAACACCATGAAACCAAAGAAGCAATATCGTCGAAAGTTAAGAGAAGAATTTGTTTTGTAAGAAGGGGATGCTTAAACATCCATATTGCATTAAATGATTTATTTACTTTTTTGTTATTTTGTGTGAATTCTAAATGCCTCTCTATCCTGTAGTAACCCAAGGTAGACCTTTCACAATTCTTTTGTCATTTAACTTTGAGTTTTCCTTTGCTACATGCAAATTACCATGTCACCACCATTATGAAATCAGTGGTTTGGGTTTGTGTGTTTGATTTGGTGCTTACATGAAAGAACTTTAATAATATTTTAAATTTTAATAAAATAGCTTTCAAGATACTTGAGCTCAGATTTTTATTCTGTTGTAGGAAACTATTCTGTTTATTTCTTCATTTATGTTAAAACAGCAAATTGCCCATAAAGTAATAAAATGTACTACTGTTTGCCAAATTTAAAAGTATTTAGAATAATATAAAAATATTTCTTCAAAGGAAAATTGGATTTAATGGACTAAAGTATTAGAAGTGTTATAAAATGATAGCCTTTGAAGTAAGTTGCTAAAGAAATATGAAACTTGTCAAAGAACATGTATGACTTTTGTAATCCTCTCATGCCAGTATTCCTGCAGCCGCGCTAGATTTATTTGATTACATGCTTGCCTTGGATCCTAGTAAGCGCTGCACTGCAGAACAGGCTCTTCAGTGTGAGTTCCTACGGGATGTGGAACCCTCAAAAATGCCTCCACCAGAGTAAGTGACTTTTTTTTATTATTATTAGTTCAAATATGTAAAGAATCTGGACAAGTTTTTAGTAACATCTATATATAACAATCAAAAGCTGTTTCATGATTAGTTAAAAAAAAGTATAAACCAAAATAACTAGAATAACAATAAAACACATAATTTGCACATACAGAATGCAGAATCTTGCTTAATGTTCAGTTAACCATAGGACTAGCAAGAATAGCCTTCCTTTAGCTAATTTTATTAGTATATTTTAACTCTTTAAGAATATATTACTACTATAGCTTATCATTATTTTAGTGCTACATATACCAGTACTACTGTTTATACTTGTGGCTATAGCAAAATTTTCTAGTGCTATGCTAAACATTTTTCATGTATTACATTGATCTTTATTGCCCTCTCAGGTGGGTATTTTTATTATTATTATCATCATCTTATAGAGGAGGAAGCAGGCTCAAAGAGGTTAAGAAACTTGCCCAGGAATACAAATCTAGTAAAGGATGGAGCCAGCTCACAAATTCAAGTTAGTTCAATAAGAAAGAGAAGTTCTGAAACACTCCATGACAAACTATACAATAGAAAATTTTATCACAGAATAAAAGAATATTAGTATCAAAAGCCTGTATAGAAGTTTTCTGTCTAATGGGGCTAGAGGGTAGAATGCATAGAGTTTGGGAGTCAGAATAGGTAGGTTCTTGGAACTTCCCTTTCTTTAGGCTCCTGTAATTTCTTTAGGATTGATTTGGGAAAAAGGGAGGAGACAGCAGTCTGTTTGGTTCTTGGTAGGATCTAGAAACTGTAGGGATTTTTAGTAATTTTAGAAATGATCAGGAGTGTCATAAAAGCAAGCCTATTCCTATAATAATAATAAAATGTTTCCATGTAATTCAATTATCATATTGTAAATGAACAAACATGGGCTTTGGAGTTCAAATCTTGGCTCTTCCACTTAGATTGGTCCATACTATTAATATAATTCTATGAGACCATCATATTCAACCTCATTATGTTTGTACCTTTGTGGGATGATTTGAAAGGCATAAAGTATTATCTAACATTTTGAGGGACCTGATCAGCAGTCTTGAAACTTTGGCTCTAGTATCCCTTCAAATAATTTTTTTAAACTGTTCATTTGGAAAAATTTCAACTTTACAGAAAAATAGGAAGAATAATACAATGAGCATCCATAGATCCTTCACCTGGATTCAACATTTATTAATGCCTGGACACATTTACTTTATCACTGTATATAAACTTTTTTCTGAACTATTTGAACATTATATTGTGTAAATGATACTTCATTTATAAATAATTCACATGTATCTATAAGAACTAGGACTTAATTCTATATAACTATAGTAACATTGCAAAATCTAACCGTCCATAGTTAAATTTCTCAATAATTTCCATTATGCCTATTTTTTGAGGGTGAGGTGATAAAGAATTCATTTAGAGCTCACACATTTCATTTAGTTGTCATATCTCTACAGTCTTTAATTAGTCTTTAATTAAGATTTTACTGTTCTTGACAAAGAGAGAGACAGAAACAGTGAGAAAGGGGGAGGGCCCAGAGCAGTCTCCATAGTTGTACATCATCAGTTTTCGACATGGTTTTGTTCCACGCAGGTAGGCAGGGGCCACGCAGTGCAGGAACTGGTCTGAGGGCCTCCCACATGGGAGGCATGCCCCCTTGAGCCCAGTAGCTGAACCAGGGGGTGAGAACTGAACTGGGGACGACCTGCATGGGAAGCATACCCCAGTTCAGCAAATGGGTCCCCACGGGCCGGGACCAGGATTCAATCCTCAGTCCCTGGGGCTGCAAAGCAAGCTCTTAACCCGCTGAGCTATCCTGGCTTCCCCTAATTAAGGGCTTTTAGACATTGACATTTTGAAAAAGTTCAAGCCAGCTGTTTTGTAAAACAGTCTACAATCTGACTTTAAGTACTTTCTTGTAACTTTTTTTTTGGTTGGGAGGGCAAAAATAGTAGGTATATAGGTAGTGATGTGTGCTTCCTGCTGTATCATATCAAGAAGAATATAATGAAAATTTTCTCCTATTATTGGTAATACTAAGTTGATTGTTTGGTTTAAGTGGTACTGTATCAAAGTACATTTTTAATTGACATATAAATTTTTTTTAATCAAGCATTTATAGTTGCAAAAGATGTATTTTTCAGTGTATCATAAGTGTTGGCACCTAAATTTTGCATCACTCTTAGAATTTTCGGTGGAATCAAAATATCTTAGCATCTTTATATTCACCAGTATTCACTTAGAAAATGTATGAAGAAAGTCTTCAACAATTAGACATTGTTCTTTTTCATCTAGAACTTACATTGCTTCTGCAAGTTTTTAATGCAACATGTATTTTTGCTTGAAAGTATTTTATTACCCTACTGTACTTCCATAAAACCATATGTGTATATAAAGTGATATTTGATTTTTTAATAATCTTTTCTTACTATAAAGTTTTATTTTCTTGATTAAATTTTCATCACAAATATTAGTAAATATTTCAGTTTAAAAAGCAGGATTTAGTAAATTTTTTTTGAAATTCAATGTAATGAAACAACTAGGGTTGAAATTCACCCCCATATAATTTATATATCTGTAAATTAGTAGTACTTATTTTAGATTGGAACACAGTTCCACATTAATTGTAACTTTATTTTTATGTTTATAAGTCCCCTTATAAACAAGCATTTGAGGGGCCCTGGTTTGTGCGGACCCATATGCTGAACTGGGGTGTGCTTCCCATGTGGGACGCCCCCAGTTCGGTTCTCTCCAGGCAAGCTTCCCACGTGGGAGGCCCCTGGTTCGGCCCTTGGCTCAAGGGAACGTGCCTCCCATGCGGAGGCCCCCCCAGTTCCCGCCTTGTGCTGCCCCCTGCCCACCTGTGTGGAAAGAAAGCATGTTGAAAACTGATGACGTGCAACTATGGAGAATGCTCTGGGCCCTCTCACTTCTTTCTGTCTGTCTCTCTATCAAAAACAAACAAACAAAAAATAATAAGCATTTGAGAATGGATGGAGTTTTGTCAGTTATATCACTTGAGTTCTTTGAACTCTTTCCATATTATATCCCAAGAATCACATAATAATCTGTCATTAAAAATTATTTTAATGACTTATGAAATTGTGAAGGTCATTATTTTAATGATACTGATTTTCTTTAATTTCTTTTTACAGTAAAGCATTGGAAGTCACATGACTGCCAAAAGATACTCTAGGATAGTCATTAATGATTCAGCTTTTTTTAAATTTGGGGAAAATACACCAAAGAAATATTACCAGTACTTATAAATGACTTGTTATATTTAATACTTTTACCTTTTTTAGCACTTTATTTAATCCAGTATACTTAAAAAAGATTAGTAGTCAGCATGTAATGTTAGTGCTACTTTACCAGCCAATTTATTGTGTTTCTTATTAAATTTTCAAAATGTTTTTGTCAAAATCTTGAAACTATAGATGTATCCTATTCAATTTATGAAAAATACCTGCTATATAACCTAATTGGAAATATTGTTCATATTGTTCAATGCATCACCTAACTATCACTCCATTTTTATCAGAACGTACCTGATTGCATTTTTTTCCATTAAAAATAAATGTTAATGCACACGTTGGTGAAACTTCTGTAAACGAGTAATGAAGTATGGGGAACATCTTATTAGATAAATCACTAATACGGTCAGGTCAAAATTATAATGATAACGAACTAATATTTAAATAAAAAGTTACATAAAGAACATAACCTCTCATTATTTTGTTATGTAATATATACTAAACTTATAAATTATTTATGGCCTAAGGACTATGAAGAAAGGCCTGGTAATCTTTTATGAAATATGTGTATATAACTCTTCTGATCGATATTTTTAGGAATAATCAAATGAGAATGGAGCATAAAAAAAAAAAAAAATCCATTAATTGTACTAGATGTCCTGTCAAACTTTTTGGTATATTCAGTGAGAAGAGAAAGCATATATCTTGCTAAAAAAGTAATTTAGAATGGCAGCCTATAATTTTGTTTTTCTTAATAGCATGTATAAAGCATTAAACAATTCATAACATAAAATATGATCAACTGTTAATTAGATGATTTCATGATATGATTTGATAAAAATAGTTTTAAACCGCTTTACTGAATGATGATGAATGGTATCAGATAGTGCCTACTATGTGATAGGCACTATCCGAGTGCTTACATATGTTAACATATATTACCCCTACCCATAAGGTAGACTGTATTATTAATTTCATTTTTAAAGATAAGGAAACTGAGGCACAGAGGTTATTACTTGCCTAATGAGACACAATAAGTAAGTGGCTGAGCCAGTATTTGAACTTTCAGAAAAGCACATAATAATTTGGTCATCCTAGAAAACATTACGGATATATCTGTGAATCAGCATCTCTAAATCTATATACTGTTTTAGCTATTTGTTGGATAATGTTTATCTATCCTAGAGATGAATTTTGATTTCATTCATAAAAAATCTTACCTTTAAATTGGTGGAAGGAGTAAAACCCCTTTTTAGTGAATTTCTTTGCTTACTTTTATGGGACTTCTACAAGTGCAACGCATTCCCTGAATTTCAGGCTGAAGAAGTGAAATTACTCCATTTTACTGCATTATTGCAGTACATCTGAATTCAGAATATCCCAACAGAGGTTTAGCCACACATCTTATACAGAGAGAAAGAGAGAGAGAGAGAGAGAGAGAGAGAGAGAGAGAGAGAAGGAAGAAGAGAAGTGAAGGGAGGGAGAGGGAGAGAAAGGAAAGTCTTTGGCGGGATTATGATGCCTTATAGCTTCCCAATATCAATATTTCAAATTGTCCCTTTGTTTGTTACTCCAGGAGGTTTTTACACGCTGAGGCAATGCACCATAGTAAGATGGCTGAGAGGTATGCCTTTGTTTTGTTTTTGGACCTCAGGTGCATAGACTTGGTTTAATCATAATCCTTGTGTCACTCATCATTGGTCCATGCATGGCTCTTTTTTCTTTTAGTTATTTGATTTAATTAGTTATTTTAAGTGATGTTGATAAGCAGCCATGAGCCTACCAAATTAAAGCGAGAATCTTGAAAATGACCGACTTTAATCATATCATACCCTCTTTCCCCCCCTACAACCTATCCCTTTGCCTTCCTACACCTGAGGTAACCGTCATTCCTGTTTTCTTTTGTATATATTTTGGTTGCCATTTGTATGTACTCATAAAAAGTTATATTTTAAAATTTTAGTTGTTTTTAATTTTATAAAAGTGTCATGCTGTTTGTAATCTTTTGGGAATGACTTTTTTTTTACTTAATATTATGTTACATTGCTAAGATTCGATCATATTGTTACATATGCCTTTATAACATGAGATAAGAGTAATTATGAAAGAGGAAGTATGAAAGAATTTGTTTAATGTTCAGGCCATTCTCAAAGATCAGTTTTAGGAAAGAGGACACATGGATATGGAAATACTTTTAAAGACAATTCTAGGTATATCCCCTTAGAAAGTCTTCATGTATCCCCAGAAAAAAAAAACACACAGGTTGAAGACTGCAAATATATATCACCAGGTTGGGGCTGCTTAAAGGAATTTGTAGTTATTCTGGGCAAGTTTATTAACCTTTCCAAGCCTCAATTTTCTCATCTTTAAATAGCTTTGATAGTAACTTCCCATTGAATTATTAGGGTAATAAGAAAACATTTGTAAATCAAATATTTATATTTTTAAGCAAAAATTAATCTGCAGTGTTATCAGGTTTATGAAATTATATTCAGTTAGAATTGTTTCAGAATTGTGGGTAATTTTGATAGTTGCTAGTTATTCAGAACTCTTTGTTGATGAGTAATGAGCCTGGATTACCTATTTTTGAATCTCCTCTGTTGCATCAGTTTAATTCTGGGGCGTTTGCTTATAGAAGGAAACATGAAAGTATTAAAAAGTCAAAAGCTCTTAATAGAAAGTTTTTCACAAATGTTATGTCCTATCCTTTACTCCTTTTGAATCCTGTGTCTACTTTCTGCAAATGGCCTATTTTTGCCTTTTTTTCATGTTATATTCAATGTCTGATATAATATGATAAAAATTGGCTTTAAAAGATTGTACCAAGAATAATTATAATGTATTTTTATGACCACATGTTTATTTGTAGTTTTAATAAATTATTATTTATTGATTATTCACAAGCCATAGAAAAATAGGCCATCTTTTTATAAAGATGAAGTCCTGAAAGGAGCTGGGTCATCAAAGCTGGTTTTTATTGGAAGAGTTTACAAAGTCTATATATGAAGTCTTGTACTTGAGGGGCATGAGGGAAGTGGCAATTTTGTTGCTTAAATGTATTATTTTGTTGTTAAAAAACTCCATTGCGGAACAATTTGATACCTTTTTTTTTTTTTTTTTAGCCTTCCTTTATGGCAAGATTGTCATGAGTTATGGAGTAAAAAGCGAAGGAGACAGAAGCAGATGGGTATGACTGATGATGTTTCCACAATTAAGGCCCCCAGAAAGGACTTGTCTCTGGGCTTGGATGACAGCAGAACCAGCACACCCCAGGGTGTGCTACCGACTTCACAAATGAAATCTCAGGGCAACTCGAATATAGCACCTGGTCAGTAATGCTTCCATGGGTTGGTTTTCTTTACGTTGTTTTGTGGCAGCTGTCAATTATATTGCTCTGGAGTTGAAGTATTTGTGGTTAAAGTTGAACATTAAGGTTTATTCACCAGATTTGACGTTTCCTTGTTATTTGCTTATGCAGTATAGACATTTCATTGTTACTGGCACCGCAATATTAAGCAATATCGAGGTAAGATTAATTTATAAAGAATATCAAATTATATATGACTAGTGATTAGTCAGATTTCTCTATTTTCTTTTTCCTCTTAGTGGAGGGTCTTTTACTAACACTGTTCTTACTAAGGCTCAGCATTCAATGTCTGAATGCTTAAGGAATAAGAAGATAGGAAAACAGCCAAAAATTATAATAGAAACTCTTTCATACTGTTTATAATATCCTCAGATTACTCTTAATATACTTCCTGTTGTACTATAGAATTTTAAAGATTGGAATTGGATCTTATGTCAATAATGATTTGAGATATGATGAAGAGTATTTTAGGGCAACTTAAATTTCTTCCTCTGACTCAATCTGTTACAAGAGTAAGCATCTTCATGAGAAATAAACTTACCCTGTCATTTAGTTAACTTTCTATTTTTTTAAGATTTATTTTTATTTTATTATTTGAGAGAGGGTGAGAAAGAGAGTGAGAAGGGAGAGGACCCAGAGCAGCCTCCATAGTCGTACATCATTAGTTGTGACAGTTTCATTCCGTGGGGCTGCACGGAGCAAGAACCAAACCTGGGGCCTTGTATGTGGGAGGAGAGAACCTTTTCTGTCATCCCGGTAGGTACCAGTTGCACTGCTGGTCAGCATATGGGTTTGCATGGGCCAGGGTTGGGATTCGATTCTCAGACCTCGTGGTAGCAGGGCAAGCACTCAACCTGTTGAGTTATCCCAGCATCCCCAGAGTTAACTTTTTAAAAAATGGGATCTACTCCATTTTGCCACAAGAAATCAGAAAGCATTAAGCTTTCGTTCAAGTTTTTTTTATTGAAGAGAGAGATTGATATGAAATAAATACAGGCAACTTTGTTTTATTGTGCTATGTTTTATTGCACTTCACAGATATTGTAATTTTTACAAATTATAAGTTTTTTGGCAACTCTGTATTGAACCAAGTATATTTGGCACCATTTTTCCTTTAGCATTTGTTCACTTCATGTCTTTATGTCACATTTTGGGAAGCTCACAATATTCCAAACTTTTTCATTATTTTTATATTTGTTATGGTGATCTATGATCAGTGATCTTTGATGTTACTGTTGTGGTTTTAGGGCTTTACAATGGCACCCACATAAGAGAACATACTTAATTTATAAATGTTTGTATTCTGACTGCTCCACCAACCATTCCCCCATCTCTCTTCCTCTCCTTGAGCCTCCCTATTCCCTGAAAGACATTAATACTGAATTAGGCCAATTAATAACCTTATAAAGGCCTATAAATGTTCAAGTGAAAGGAAGAGTCACATGTCTCACATTAAATCAAAAGCTAGAAATGATTACGCTTAGTGAGGAAGGCATGCTGAAAGCTGAGATAGGCTGAAAGCTAGGCCTCTCGTGCCAGTTAGCAAAGTTGTGACTGCAAAGAAAAAGTTCTTGAAGGAAATTAAAAGTGCTCCCCTAATGAACACATGAATGATAAGAAAGTGAACCAGTTTTAGTTGCTGATTGGGAGAAAGGTTTATTGGCCTGGATAGAAAATCAAACCAGTCACAACATTCCATTAAGCCAAAGCCTAATCCAAAACAAGGACTCAACTGTCCTTAGTTCCGTGAAGGCTAAAAAGGGTGAGAAAGCTGCAGAAGTATTTGAGGCTAGCATAGGTTGGTTCATGAAGTTTAAGGAGAGCAGCCATCTCCCTTCCATAAAAGTGGATGTGAAGTAGCATTGCTGATGGAGAAAGTATAGAAAGTTACCCAGAAGATTTAGCTAAAATATTGAAGGTGGCTATGTTAAAAAGCAGGTTTTCAATGTAGATGAAAATTGTATTGGAAGAAAAGGCCAAGCTGGGACTTCCATAGCTAGCGAGAAGTCAGTGCCTGACATCAAAGTCTAACTCTCTTATTAGGAGCTAATGCAGCTAACTGGTGACTTTAAGTTGAAGCCAGTACTCATGTACCATTCTGAAAATCCTAGAGTCAGTAAGAACTATGCTAAATTTACTCTGCCTATGCTTTATAAATAACAAAGCCTGGATGATAGGACATCTGTTTACAATATGGTTTGCTGAATATTTTAAGCTTACTGTTGAAACCTACTGCTCAGCAAAAAAAAAAAAGTTCCTTTCAGCATATTACTGCTCATTAACAGTGTACTTGGTTACCCAAGATCTCTGATGGAAATGCATGAGATTAAGGTGGTTTTTAGCCTATGCAATATCCATACTACTGCTCATGGAACAAGGAGTAAGTAATACATTGCAGAAGGCTGTAGCTGCCATAGATAGTGATTCTTCTGTATCTGGGCTAAATAAATTTAAAATCTTCTGGAAAAATTCACAATTCTCTGTGCCATTAAGAACATTCATTATTCATGTGAAGATGTCAAAATATCAACTTTAACAGGAGTTTGAAGAAGTTGATTCCAATCCTCACTGATGACTTTGAGAGCTTCAAGACTTCAGTGGAAGAAGTAATTGTAGAAGATGTGATGAAAAGAATAAGAGAACTAGAAGTAGAAATAGAGCCTGAAGATACGATTGAATTGCTTCAGTATCATGATGACATTTTAACAGATGAGTTGTTTCTTATGAATGAACAAAGAAGGTTATTTAGAGATAGAATTTACTCCTGGTAATAGTGCATTGTTGAAATTACAACAAAGGCTTTAGAATATTATATACACTCAGTTGATAAAAAGACATCAGGATTTGAGAGGATTGATTCCAATTTGGAAAGAAGTTCTACTTTGGGTAAAATGCTATCAAATAGCATCGAATGCTATGGAGAAATTCTTTGTGAAAGGAAGAGTCAATTAATGTGGCAAACTTAATTGTTGTTAAGACAATTACTTTAATAAATTGCCACAGCCACCCCAACCTTCAGCAACCACTGTCCTGATCAGTCAGCAGCCATTAACATCAAGGTGCCATAAAGGTGCAAGATGCTACTGGGAAAAAAGTTACTGACTCACTGAAGGCTCAGATGATGGTTAGCATCTTTAGCAGTAAAGTGTTTTTTAATTAAGGTATGTATATTGTATTTTTAGACAAAATGCTACTGAACACTTAGTAGACCACAGTAGTGTAAATATAATTTTTATATGCACTGGAAAGCCAAAAAATTTGTGTTGACTTGCTTTATTGAGACATTTGCTTTATTTGTATGGAACCAAACCCTCAACCTGTAGTATTTCCAAGGTGTGTGTGTGTTAAATATTGGAGAAAGCATAGTACTTATTAAGTGATGAGTAAGTAGTGTTTGGTTAGTTGCTTATAATAGATTTGTGAATCAGATTGTGCTTTTAGTTGGTGGCTGAGTGTAAATATAGATTAACTGTGAAAGCTTTAGGAAGATTATCACTACAAGATCATACTTGACCTTGGTCAGACTACATTAAAGTGCTAATACATGTTATTTTAAAGACCAGGAACAACTGTTATTTGTTGTAGAAAAGTATTCTTCAGTTTCTTAAAGTGAAATAGTAAATTCCCCTTATACATGAAAATATTTGATATACATAGCTTTGGAAAACACATCTGTTGTACACAGTGAGAGCTATCTATATTAAGTTCAATGTTATTTCTTTTCTAAAAATGTGTGAAATATAAGAAGGTAAAAGAGAACCAAAAGGAATTTATCTTTTAATTTGTAGTCAAGTTACATGCTTTATTACCATCTACTGTAAAAGGATTTGAGATGGCAATAACAAAGTTTGGATGGTAGTCAATTGTCACACATGACAGTTGTATTTCTTAACAAGACTGAGGTCTCTATTTCTACTCCTTTTCATTGGACTAATGTTCTATTTTACTAGCATACCTAGTAGAATAGAGGGTAGTTCTTTCATTCTATTCTAGTTGGTAAGAAATGAGTTGCCCTTTCTGGATTCATTTTATTCTTCTTTTCTACATATTTAACAACCCTATTAATGGTAGGGAGTTTCATTTTATTTTATTTTATTTTTTTAATTTATTAAGTGAGCATCCTGGTTTTTTGAAATAGAAATGTTTTCTCTGCTCCATTTTCTTCATTAATCAGTGTTTTAAAAATAAGAAACTGCCACTTCTGTAGAGGAGACATATTTAAAAAAGAGTACTTCTCTGAGCTCATACAGACTGCTTCTGTTAATAGAGAAATAAAATGGAAAATGAGGAAAGCTGGCTCTTGGGGTGTAGTAAACAAGCTTGATTCCTTATTCATGTGCAGGTCACAAGAAGAACTTGCAAAAGTTTCTTTTAAATTAATCTAAAAATAATATTAAATAATAAAAAATACTTCAAAATATATAAAGAAAATATAAACGGTAGCATGAACTGTCAGTTTTTTATCTTTTTTATTTCTCTTTTATGTGGTTATGGAAATTACTTATCAGTGTCTGTATTATTACTTAACATACAGAATGTTATATTCATTTGAGCTGTGTTACTACTATACAAGGGCTGTCCAGAAAGTATCTTGCCATGTAATATGAAAAATGGAGGCATTTATGGTTGGATTTTTTTCCCTAACAGCCTTCGTATATGACTCAGATAAATTTGCACAAGAGCTTGTATAAACCATCACAAGTCTAAACTGAAAATTGGAAAAAGAAAAACAACTGAATTGTTTTTGCTGGTGATGAGTGAAATCATCTTATGTGCATTTAAGCATGCTTTTATAGGAGTTTCTAACTTACCCAAAGTGACCTAAAATTAAAAAAATAATAATTTGAAAAAAGTACACTTTATCAAAGAGTCTAGAACATCCTAGTTTGACTTAACTTCAGATATAAGGTTAGGTTCTTAGATAATAAGCATTAGTTTAAATAAGCAGTGCAAGTGCTCAGACTCTGGAATCATAAAATTGGGTTCAAATCTCAACTCTTCCACTTACAGAATTGTGACCTTAGGCAAGTTAGTCTCTCTGGTTGTCAGTTTCTTCTTACAGTAAAAGAAAAAATGGGACTAATAAGAAGGCATGCCTTATAAGGTTGTTGTAAGTAATAAAGGATATAAACAACTTGGAGGGGAAGCTGGGATGGCTCAGCAGGTTAAGCACTCACTTTGCAGCCCAGGGTTGGAAGATCGAATCCCACCCCCAGCCCATGCGGACCCATATGCTGAACTGGGGTGTGCCCCCAGTTCAACTCTTGCTGGGGCCTTTGTGGGAGGCTCCCGGTCCAGTTCTAGCCCTGTGCAGCCCCACGCCCACCTGTAGAGTGAAACTATATGGAAACCTAATGCTGTCAACTATGGAGACTGCTCTGGGCCCTCCCCCTTCTCTCTGTTTCTCTCTCTGTCAAAAAAAACAATAAAAATAAATCTTTAAACGACTTAGAAAGTATTGATACTATAGCTAGCAGCAGCAGCAGCAGCATTATTCAGTTCCCATTCATAGATGATATTTCCTTGTTATGTCTAGAGTAGTGGTAGTCCTTATTTTCCTTTTGAAGTATTAACCCCTAAATATAATTTATTCAAAATGGACCACAGTTCGTTCTTTTTTTTGTTTTATCTGCAGTTATCTCTTAAATGTACATGAAATTAAACTAGTCTGAGATTCCCTTTTCACAGTGTTTCTTAAAACACTCCCTATGAATGTACATTTTCATATGGTAATACAGAGCCATTTTGGGGGTGGGAGGAGTTGTGAACTATGGCAATTCTAATTAATACAAATTTTGTCTTTAGTAAAAACAGGCCCTGGACAGCAGTTAAACCACAGTGAATTGGCAATTCTACTAAACCTACTACAATCTAAAACAAGTGTTAATATGGCTGATTTTGTCCAATTGTTGAACATTAAGGTAAACTCTGAGGCTCAACAGCAGCTAAATAAAATAAACCTTCCTGCTGGAATTTTGGCAACAGGTGAAAAACAGACAGATCCATCAACACCACAGCAGGAGTCTTCAAAACCATTGGGAGGAATTCACCCTGCTTCTCAGAGCGTCCAGCCTAAAGTGGAGACTGATGCTGCCCAGGCAGCTGTGCAGAGTGCATTTGCAGTTCTGTTGACTCAGTTAATAAAAGCTCAGCAGTCAAAGCAGAAAGATGTGCTACTAGAAGAAAGAGAAAATGGATCGGGACATGAATCATCATTACAACTTAGGCCACCTCCAGAACCTACCACTCCAGTATCGGGTAAGTATGCAGATGGCAGATCACAAACACAGTTGCATTCACACTGTTTTCTTGCTGTTAATGATTATCTATAGTATGTATTGTTCAGTGGCATTGCTAGGAGATGTCCTAAAAATTCTCCAGTCACTGGTCTTAGGTTGGTTTGATTCTTGAGCAAATTATTCATGTGTGATATAACTCATTCTGAATACCATAGATTCTTCTGTGTAAACCTATGGTTAAGAAAAAATCTTTTACTCCAGCTACAACAGGATGATTGACCAAGGCAGAAACTTTATGTATATAGTAGCTTTTGTTCTTCAGTCAATAAACAGGTATATATAAGATACCTTTGAAAAGTGAAATACAATACAATTTTGTCACCATAGACTTAAATGGTAGCAGGCAATTTTAATACTTATATGTCTTTTTCCTTTTTTTTTTTTTTCTTTTCTTTGTTCTTTTTTGGGGGGTGGGCATAGATGGATCTTCTAATGTACCCATAGAAACTGTGAACTGTTTGAATATTTAGTTTTGACTCTTCTTTTTTGCTTTGTTTCACTTAGGACAAGATGACCTCATCCAGCACCAAGACAGAAGGATGTTAGAGCTTACACCAGAACCAGAGCGGCCTCGTATTCTGCCTCCTGACCAACGACCTCCTGAACCACCCGAACCACCACCAGTCACTGAAGAAGACCTGGATTATCGGACAGAAAACCAGCATGTACCCACCACCAGCTCTTCATTAACTGACCCTCATGCCGGAGTGAAAGCAGCTCTTTTACAGCTACTTGCTCAGCATCAGCCCCAGGATGATCCCAAAAGAGAAGGTGGTATTGATTACCAAGCAGGAGATACTTATGTACCCACTTCAGACTACAAGGACAATTTTGGGTCCTCTTCTTTCTCTTCAGCTCCTTATGTTAGCAGTGATGGTCTGGGAGGTAGTTCTGCCCCACCATTGGAACGACGTAGCTTCATTGGAAACTCAGATACTCAGTCTTTGGATAACTACAGTACTACTTCATCTCATTCTGGTGGTCCACCTCAGCCTTCTGCCTTTTCTGAGTCATTTCCCAGTTCAGTAGCTGGATATGGAGACATTTACCTCAATACTGGTCCAGTGTTGTTTAGTGGAGACAAGGACCATAGATTTGAATATAGCCATGGCCCCATTGCGGTCCTGGCAAACAGCAGTGACCCTTCCACAGGGCCAGAGAGTACTCATCCTTTGCCAGCAAAGATGCACAACTATAACTATGGTAGTAACTTACAGGAAAATCCAGGTGGCCCCAGCCTCATGCATGGACAGACCTGGACTTCTCCTGCCCAAGGACCTGGTTATTCACAAGGATATAGGGGACACATTAGCACATCATCTGGCAGAGGTCGAGGCAGAGGGCTACCATACTGAGTATCTGTTTTTCCTCAGGCACATTGTTTTTATCTGGAAAGACTTTTCTAGCTGCAATTTAAAGCAGCAATCCAAGAGACTTGAATAATATTAATTCAACAACAGCTTTATTTTTATGTGGAAAGGGTCTTGCATACAATAGTTTAAAAAAGACCAAAAAAAACAACAACAAAAAAAAACCTTTGCTTAAATTCATGCTGTTCTAAAAACTAGATCTATCGATTATACATCTTCACAAATTCTAGTTAACAATTTTATTTTGTATTCTTGCAGTTTTAAATGGATGCTAATCTTAGGGACATAAAAGTCTTTTATGGCCCTCTTGCAGATCTTCTGAACTATGCACATTTGTGCTTTTTTTGTAAGTTTGGACCAACTTTTATGTAACCCTCCCACCCCCACCCCCTGCCCCCTCCAGTTTTACAATCAGAAAGGGCACTGATTTATTTGGTATTTTTCTTTTTACAAAGCTACCTTTAGTCAAAGGTCACTGTCAGTCTTTGCACCTGCTTTCAGTGTTATTGTGAAAGGTGTACTTTGTGCTCATTTCAGAAAATAAAACACATCCTTTCTCTTGAATCAACAGTTTTATAAAAAAATGGTCAATGTTATTTTTTGTTTTACTTTGCAGGTCATAATCTAGCAAAATGCATTCAAATAAAATAGTGGGTTTTATATGAAAAATATGGGTGGGGTGGGAAGGGTAAGTAAGTGCCTTAACAGGTAAGCTTAAAGTTTGAAAAAGTAGTTAAACTTTATACCCATTGGTCTTCTCAAGGGAATCAATACATTGTATTGAAGAGGCAGGGCGCTCCTGGGTGTTTAGGGTCTTCGTTTTCTGTTCCTGTTTAGATTCATTCTCTATGCCTATCACACTTTCTCTTTCTGCCTGTCTTTGGGCTGTTACTTTCCACTACCACCTCCTCGGATTGGGGAGTAAGAGTAAAGAAAGGGTTTAGAACTCCAATCAGTACCTTTTGTTATTTCAGAGAAGTTCTGAAAGTTCTGTTCTTTAAATGATTGAAAGTAATAACTAAATGAAAATTTTTGAGTTCCATTTCCTTTTAAGCTGCCATATTGTTCCTGTTGCCATGGGTAATCAGAGGGCAGGGCCATAGAAGCAAAGCATAATAACAGAATTTGCATAATTCTATTTAAGTTCATGAGGTGGCAAACACCATGTGTTAAATTATACAATCGCCATTTTAAGAAAAAATTAATTCTGTTCACTGTTAATTAGAAACATTACCTACATTGAATTTATTGAAATAAAGAAAAAGTAGTGAGAGAAAAACCTTATCTTCTCTCCTCTCACTTTTTGTGAGGTTTATTAGGACTTCTTTTGCCAAACTTATAGCAACTTTAGTTTAACATTTTTTTCTTTTATTACAAGTAACACAGAATGATGGGCACGTTATTTAAACTAATGGTGCCAAGTTTAACGTTATGTGTATACTCACACACAAATCTAGAAAGAAACCAAAGGTCAATAACCAGTGTTTCCATATCACTAAATGGAAAAATAGACTCTGGGAATGGGAATTGTGCCAATTAACCATTTTAACTGTTCTGGTAACTTATTGTTTTTATTGGAACCTTAAATTGAAACAACTGTTACAGAATGGAAATTGCTCCAGTTCTAAAGTCAAATCTTTTAACTTTGTGCCCTCTGTCTGACCTGTGAATCTTCACTTAAAGCAGTATATGGGAGGTTTTCTAGTTTGGTGAGAATAAGACTCTTTTAAAGTGGATAATTCACCATTTTACTGATATAAAATGATCTCAGTTGACAATTTTATCTTTTGATGGAATTTTTTTGTTGTTTGGGAGAAATGAATGGAAGAAAAAATTATTTTGCTTTTATTTGAAGTACTAACAACATGAAACTACGTTGCAGGAAGTGAAGAGACATTTTGAAATTTAGCAAAATAGCTACAGTACTCAAGTATCTGAAAACTTAATATGGTGAGTCTTAGAGCTTTAGACTTTCCTATAAGTGACAGTATCTTAAGTTATTTTTAGTAGTCACACTTGTTAATTCTGCTGACCATAGCAGCTAACATAAAATTGAAGATATTTATGTGACATGAATAGCTTGTGTTTTAAAAATTAAATGTTTTATATAAAATTGAACTGTGTTTGTATAGTTTTTCTAATTAAACATTTTAGTCACATATTTATATTACAAGAATAGCTGGGAGGACAGGGAAATTGTTGCTTGAGATTGAACATTTGACTGCAGCTTCTAATATTACCCCAAGTCAACATTGATTGAGAGACATACCAGTATTTACCGTATGCATCACTTAGAAAAAATGTTGCCAATTAAAACGCAACACAATTGTAAATAAAATGCATCAATTTTAAGATACTTCCCAAATTTATTAAGTGAAAGAATGTGTCTTAAAATTGATGAAATACAGTATTAAAAATCTTACTGTATCCTTCTATATCATTAATATTTTAGTGAATTTGGATTAATAAAAAAGGGGGGTTGGGAAATTGCTAGTTCAATGGGTTTGAATGATTACAATAAGCACTGTGCATTTTTGAGAGAAATCTAAGGAACATAGAATAATTGCTTATGTTTTTTGGACAGAAACAAGTAAGTAAGATTACAAATAAGATGATGAAAATAGAAAAGATTGAACTACCAAAGAAGATAATATTTTGTCTCTCACGTGAAATTCCCATTTGTATTTCCTGACACAGCAAGTTTTGCCGCATGCAACTCATTGTTTCCCAAGTCTTCGTTATTTGTTGGAATGTTGCAGTCACACACACACACACCCCCCGACCCCGTAATTTTAAAAGACTTTTTAAGGGGGTTATTGATTAAAATAGTTTGTGGAATGTGAATTAAGATAAAATTTAGTTGTGATTCAGAGCTTTATTCTGTCAGTAAATGTATATCTAGTGCCTTCCAAGTGCCAGGTACTATTCTAATATTATATATATTAATAAATATGAAAGGCATTCAGTCATACTTCTAGTGGGTTGACTGAGCAGGAAGATTTAAAAAGTGTTCAGTGAATGTCTTTGTAAAATTTTAAAGTCATATTTGAACAGAGAAGGTTCTGGAAAGACAGAACAACTGGAAACTGATGAAAAAATTTTTTAAGTTGTATCTAGCCAGTTTGCAATAAGCCAAGTTGTAGAAAATATCAAGATTTGAGAAAATTGGAAGGAAAATGGGTTACATGCTTCCAAACTAATTTTACTGGTACTTCTGAGTTACAGTTTTGCTGTATTTGCTATGAGCTTAATCCAATTTTTACCTGAAGTCTTTTTTTTTTTTTAAATAAAGATGTATTGGTTTCCTGGGATATTTTGATATTTTAAAAGTCTGAACAGGATGTCTCAATTATCTTAAAAGTATCAGGTCCGTCTCCTCACTTTAGAGAGATGGAGTGCCAGTGCTTTTTCCTCTAAGCCGTATCTAAATTCTGCAGTAAATACTTAAATTTTCAATTAGAACAATTGACTATTAACTATATATAGTAAAGTAATTAAATTTAGAATACAGAACAGCTGGTTTAACACAAGTGGCTTTAAAAAGTCAAAAATTTCAGAAAAAATAGAAAATAATTTTAGAAAACATTTAATTAGGTTACAGAGACTTTCATATTATAGATAGCCTTTTAAAAGGAGATTTCTCTTTTTTAAGACATTAGTGAACTATTCAATTAGGTAAGACTGAATTTTTCATAGAAGTATTTTCTATTGATATCAACAGGCCTGCAAACATTGCTTTTATATTCTTTGAAGGTTTTATAAATAAGTTATTTTATATGGGGAACAATAATTTGTCATGTACCAAAGCCCTCTCCAGGTAATTTTATAAATGTTTCTAGTTAAGAATAAAAGCTATTAACAAATTAACTTATCAAGGGATCCACTTGAAGATGAGGAAAATAAAATTCTGATCATAATGGAAACAACTTGCCCTTTGAATTATATAGACTAATACATTTTGGGGGTGTTATTCCTTTCACCATATCATATGTCCCATTAAGAAAGAATTTTCTGGTTCTAGTTGCATTCAAAATGAGTCTGTGTCATGAATAGCCCTTCAAATATTTTTTCATAATTAATTTGTTGTAATGGTGTTCTTTGTTTGCAAGAACTTTTAGTGAAGTCTTGTTAAATCTAATGTGTTTAATATATGCCATTTATTTAAACAGGTTGTGTTTGATAGTATAAATAAACTGCCATAAGAATTTCAGGCCACTTTCAGCCTTGTTTTCTTCTTGCTTATCTGCAGAACAGACTTAGGAATAATTATATCTGATAAAGATTATCACTTGTTATCCACTGTGGCATGTTTTATTGACAAAGCTTAAAATCTACATCCCTTTTATTTCATTTTAAATTTGTATGTACCGGTATTTGAAAATAGGAACATATCCAGAGCTAAATACCATTAATATTTTGCCTTTGATTGATGTATGTGAATGCATATCTATTTTTTTCTTAAAACAATGGGATTATACTGCCAATAGCTTTGTAATTAATTTTTTTTCATTTAATGTATTGTGAACATTCTTTTGCATCAATAACTTATCCTCTTTTTAATGGCTCTAAATTATTCCTTTATAGAACCATAATTTAACAATTTTTTATTGCTGGACACAAAATATTTCTATCTTTTCTGTTATAAATAACTGCGATTAAAAGCCACATAAATACAGATAATTTCCTTGGAATTGCTGTCTAAAGGATGCACTTCTAAACTTTTGCCCTCAAGAAAGGTGTGCAAGTTCTACATTCCTATTCCTGTTTTTATTTAGCTGTGTTGGGTATTTAAAATTTTTCAAATCTGCCAGTTGGACAGGTAATAAGTCATCTTATTTTAATTTATATTTCTTTGATTACTAGTGAAATTCATTATTTCACGCTAGCCAGGTGTATAAGGAAGGTAACCCCTTTTTAAACTCTAATCTTGATACTGAAGTATATTTTGGTGTAGGAAAATTTAATATGTAGCCAGTCTTTTTCATCTTTCCTTATGGTTTCTTAGAAAAACTTTCTCTACTTCAAGATCATTTTAATTTCCACACAAATTTAGTTTTCTCTAGCATTCTACTTTTAATTAGAAGCCATTCTAGAATTTATTTTGTTAGTTGTGAGGTAATGTCCAAATTTACACTTTTTCTGAATGGCTCTACTAATTAGGACAACAGCAGTTGCTAAGCAGTTCATTCTATCCCTAGTTCTAAAATACCATCTCTGTCTTATTTGGTTCTATTTCTGGGCTTTCAGTTATTTTTCATCCCTGGTCTTTCTTTGCTGGTTACAAGTAATTCACTTTATAAACTATGCATCTGTCATTGTAGTCTTTTAAAATCACTTTCCATTCCTACAACAACCTGTAGGATGAAACAATTTAATTGTCCCTTTGTAAAAATTTTCTACTTCTTATTTTTCCATGTGACTTTCAGAATCATATTGATCACTTTCATCAAGTATCCTGTTAGGATTTTAACCTGGAACATACTAAGTATTTAAATTTACTTACAGGGATATTTCCATTGAAGGCTATGAAAGTTTCCATAGTAGAACTTTATGTGTGTGTGTGTGTGTCCCTCATTAAAAAATTCAAAATTTTTTTAGTTCTGATAACATTAGGTTTTTAAAAGTTTCTAAAAATAATATTTTTGGTTTTAGAAATGGACTCCACATGATTATAAGTATTATAATATTTTAAACTAGTCACTTCTTACATAGGAAAATTGTCTTTGTTTTTAAACTGGCCATAATTTAAAAAAGTTTTAATCATTTTCAGTTTATTAATTATGAAAATGGAAATTCTTGTTTTTGATTTTATGACTGTTTGTTTTTTAGTATTTCACCCATGTATAAACTATAGATTAGAAATAGAATATTAAGTTAAGAAAACTAAGTAGTCCATTTATTAGGATCAGATGTTAAATATTTTTTTCTGATACTTTTTCATTGCCTACCACTATGTGGATTTTCTCCTTTGATTTATTCATGATAGACACCAGTTACATTAGTAGAATCTAATATTGAGCTATTTGTTTAAAATACTGCTTTATTCTAATGACTAACCTCTATTTAAGATTTTTTATTTGTGTTTACTCCTAGGAAGTATCTGCCTTTGACTAACAGGTACTGATAACTTTAAAGAATAAACTGGGAAACTATCTCATGTTTTATTTGCTTTAGAGTAGTTTATATATCCTGAGAATTTTCTGTTTGCTGAAGTGATGCTGTTTTATTTATGTCCAGATACACCTGACTGTTTTTTTTTTTAAGGTTTATTTTATTGTTTTGACAGAGAGACAGAGAGAACGGGGAGGGCCCAGAGCAGTCTCCATAGTTGTACATCATCAATTTTGACATAGTTTCATTCCACACAGGTGGGCAGGGGCTGTGCAGGGCAGGAACTGGGCAGGGGCCTTCCACATGGGAAGCACACCCCAGTTCAGCATGTGGGTCTGCACAGGCCAGGGTTGGGACTCAGTCCTCGGACCCCAGGGCTGCAAGGCAAGCACTTAACCCGCTAAGCCATCCCAGCTTCCCGAACACTCACTCTTTCTTGAAGGTAGTTCTTTCACAATTTTTCAACTTCCTTATATATTCTTGTTCTGTTCAAGGTTATGTTTCTTAACTAAATCTTGGTAATCTTCCTTTTTCTGGAAATTCATCATACAGTCTCCCTTATACATATTTAAAATGTTTTTACCATATAGATGCACTTAATAATGCTAATACTTTAAATACATATATCACCTGTTATTACATATCTTTTTTTGTCTTTTCTGTTCTCTATGACTAGACAAGTAGGATTTGCCCCATTCTACCTCCATCCTCTGTCACCACCAGGGAATAATTATCATTTATTTCTAATTTATTTCAGCATTTTGACTTTTTCTATTTCCCTTATTTATTCCTACCACTTGAGTTGAATATTGGTCCATTTATTTTTCTTCCAATTCTAAAAGAAACAATTTTAATGTTATAAATTCTCTTGAGTATTTTTTTGCTCCGTCCTATAGGTAAAGAATGTCATATTTATTTTTATTGTTGTATTCTAAATATTTGGTTGCTGCAAATTTGATTGCTTGTTTGATCCTAGAATTATTTAGGTTAATGTGTTTCAAATTCCAGGTGGTGGCTATATATTTTAATTTTCTGTTGAGTTTTTATTACTAATTTATAATTTCTATTGCATGTAGTTTGCTATGGGAATTTATTAAGTGTTTCTTTTAGGTTGCTAATTAAACAACTTTTGTAAATATTTCCCAGATACTAGAATGGATATGTCCTTTGGTATAATTTTTATATAACCATTAAATCAATATTACTAATTAAACACTGGTGAGATTCTCTATGTCGCTCCAAAAGTGAGACATCTAAAATTCTTAATACTGGGGAAGCTGGGATGGCTCAGCAGGTTAAGAGCTCGCTTTGCAGCCCCAGAGACCAGGGATCGAATCCCGGCTCCGGCCCATGTGGACCCATATGCTGAACTGGGGTGCCCCGAGTTCAGTTCTTGCCGGGGCCTATGTGGGAGCCCCCGGCCCAGTTCCTGCCCTGTGCAGCCCCGTGCCCACCTGTGGAGTGAAACTATATGGAAAACTAACTAATGCTGTCAACTATGGAGACTGCTCTGGTCCCTCCCCCTTCTCTCTCTCTCTTGTCTCTCTGTCAAAAACCAATAAAAATAAAACTTTAAAATTCTTAATACTG
>PVKE010008792.1:0-46634 GCA_004027555.1 Craseonycteris thonglongyai | reverse complement strand
GAGTCAACAGATATATCAGACACCGCACAGTTGGCAGTTATGGTGAGAATGGTATTTAGTAACTTCACAGTAAAAGAGGAGCTGTTGCAAATATTACCAATGAAAGGACAGACGAGAGGTGAGGATATTTATAAAACTTTCAGAACATACGCCAGGTCGATAAACATGCCTCTGCATAAGTTGTCTGCGATAACTACTGATGGGGCACCAGCAATGGTTGGTAAAAACAAAGGATTTATTGCCCTTTGCAGGAAAGATGAATCATTTTCAAACTTTATGTCCTACCACTGTATTATCCATCAGGAAGCTTTGTGTTGTAAAATACTGCCCCTATTATGAAAATAGTCACAAAGATAACCAACTCTATTCGAGCAGCTCCATTGCAACACCGACTTTTCAAGGCCCTGTGAGAAGATACTGAAGATAAAGAACACGATCTCATCCTGCATACTGAAGTACGTTGGCTCAGTAAAGGTAGAGTTCTTACAAGATTTGTGAACTTAATTGAAGAAATAAAAACATTTATACATGATAAAAATGAAAATTATGATGAACTAACAGACTCTTGCTGGCTGGTGGATTTGGGTTTTCTTGCTGACACCATGGAAAAATTAGATTCTTTCAATTTGGAGTTGCAGGAAAAAGACAAAAATACGGCTGAAATGATAAGCTCTGTAAACGCATTTAAAGCGAAATTGACTTTGTTGATATCACATCTGCATATCAAGTCTCTCGTGCACTTCCCATATACGAGGAAAATGACCTTGTTCAGGGGAAAGCAGAAGAACTAGAGTTAGACATTTTGAACCTTAAGAACGATATTTTGCTAAAATCCTTAATATCAGAGGACTTATGGAACATAATCGACAAAGAAAGGTTCCCATTTTTTAAAAAAGCGGCATATAAAATCAAATCGTTTTTCGGGTCAACGTATTTATGCGAATCTTTGTTTTCAAACATGAATTTAATAAAATCACGATATAGATCTCGACTTACCGATGAGCATCTTAATAATTGTTTGCTAACAGGGTTGTCATCATACTCTCCTAATTATGAGGCACTGGCCAATGAAATGCAATGCCAAAGATCACACTGACAGATTGGTTTTTCTTATGTTTTCTTTTATGTTTTTTTAAATGATTTTATTATACATGTGTTTTTTATTTACTTTGTATTATGTTTTGTATATATGTTTCTTTGTGTATATATAATTTGTACAATAAATTTATTATTTTAAAATTATTTTTGTTTATTATTTTTTATTCTTGTTCAATAATAAATATCCTTAGAAATTGCTGGTGCCCATCGCCCTACCGATATTTTAGAATGCGCCCTAGGGTATAAAAAGGTTGGGAACCCCTGATTTGGTGGTTACCTGGAGAGGGGGGAGAAGGGGGGAGGGAGAGTTGGGGGTGGGGAGATGGGAGTGGGCACCGGATATATGGTGATGGAAGGGGAGCTGATTCGGGGTGGTGGGCACATAATGAGATGCATAGATGATGTGATGTGGACTTGTACATCCGGAAACTGTCTAATTGTTACCAATCAATGTCACCCCAATAAATTTAACAATAAAAAAAATAGAAAATAATAATAATTTTAATAAAAGAAAGAAAGAAAAACGGGAGAACAGGAAATCTGCCCAGCAGCCGGTGGTCCAAGCTATGATCAAGCCCTACTGGGTGGGCAGAAGTCATGGAACTTGTTTCCCTGACAATGGAGTGAGTTCTTTGGTTGGCCCGTTTGTTTCTGCTCATTTCCTCTTTGGCAGTGGCATTGCCCACTTTGCCAATTTAATTCTTCTCAATTTAAAATGGGCTCTGAAGCGTGTGTCCTCCCTGGGTTTCTGCACAGCTTTAACAGCTGGCTTCTCATTGGTGCAGGCCTGCAGTTGCTTTAAACGTTAGAGACCAGAATTAGAGTTCCCTTAGCAATCCAGCACCTTCAAAGTCTTAGAAGACTTCAGGTACATTTATCCACATTCAATTTGATGTTTAAGTAACCTTCCCCAAAACACATCTTTTCTTTTCCTTTTTTCTTTCTTTCTTTATTACTTTTTTATTTTTGGATTTCAAAACTCTTGACTTTTATTTATTGGCCTCTACACTATGACATCTTCTCTTATTCAACTTAGTGATAGGCTCCTAAGGACATATGAAATAATAGACTTGATGTTTTGATGTGTGTGTTTTTTCCAATACGACCAAGCAATTCTCCAGTTCTCAGCAGACACTGACTGAGTGCCCACAATTCAACTCAGTTCTGACACTGTCTAGACATTGTGTCAAATCCCATGGGTTAAGGGCTCAGTCCCACAAAACTGCCCTCCCCCCAACTTCAGACACCAATTGCAAATCCAGGTTGTCACCTGTGCTTCTGACCAATTAACTATAGATTAGAGGTCCCCAGAACCCCCTCCCTGGGTTCAATTAATTTACTGGAACAGCTCACAGAACTCAGAAAAACATTTTAGTTACTAGATTACAAGTTTATTGTGAAAGGCTATAACATAGGAACAGCCAGATAGAAAAGATGCATAGGGCAAGGTATGGGGAAAGGGATAAGGAGCTTCCATGTCCTCTCTAGCATGTCACTCTCCCAGCATCTCCATGGGTTCACACAAAAAAAACAACTCTTTGAACCCCACCCCTTTGGGTTTTAGTGGAGGCTTCATTACATAAGCATAATTGATTAAAGCATTGAACTGAATTAACAGATCCTCGCCTCTCCCTGAAAGTTTCAACTCTAATCACAGGGTTGGCTCCCTGGCAACCAGCCCCCATCTTTAGCTGCTTTCCAAAAGTCACCTCATTAACATAAACTAAGTGTAGTTCAAAGGAGTTTGTTATGAGTATCAAGACGTCTTTATTGCTATTATCAATTAGGAAATGCCAAGGGTTTTAGGAGCTTTGTGCTAGAAACTGGTGACAAAGACCAAATATACAGAGTCTGGCAGAAGTAACACCCTTTTTTAAGTAGCATAGCAAAATCATACATTCTTATGATTTTGTAATAAAAGGTTTGGTATAGGTTACCAGCTCATAAAAAGGAGCATTACTTCTACCGGACCCTGAATGTTTCTTATGATAAATCCCAGTATCACAGATGTGAAGGTAACAGCTGTATCCTGATCTTCGCTGCCAGGTAGATGCCTGTTGTATGGCCAGGAACCCTTCCCGTAAGTGCTTGAGAAAGCCTGGGGTCTCAGCCTTAATCTCTTGCTTAGGAAGTCCGTTCAAAGCCGCCTCTTATAGATTCCTAGCTATTGGGGATGTTCCATCCGGGCTCCTTGTGCTGAGTTCATACCCTCAGGCCAGGTAACCCTTTATGGAAAGAGCTAAACAATTCTCTTTGCCTCTTATGTGTGGCCACATCTGATACAAGACAACTAGCCTCCAATTTGGTACTAGGTAAGGGGGAGCACCCCTCTACCTCTTTCCAAGGGACTCATAGCACAGATGTCAGCAAAGAAACTCTAATTTCCAATTCTGTCTCTGTCTCACCAACTTCTTTTATGGGCCAGAGTAGGCAGGGTCATCTAAGGTTCCCAAAGCTGGTTTTCAACGCCGCTTTCCACATCCTGCATCGATGGCCTAACAGAACTTCCTCTTGGTGCTGAGATTGGGATGTAGCCACCTATTCTCTTAGAACCTGAGCTGAAATCAAGATACAAATAGTCCGATCCTGCCATATTCATTAACATCCTGCCATGTTCGAGAGGTGACAAACAACCCAGCAAGAAGCCTGCAAGTCTCAGGGATATTTTTCAGCTGGGAACATAAGCCTAAATTAAGCACTTCCTCTGTGGGAGGGAAGAGGGTGGGAGGGGCGGGGGGAGTCATTTAATTCCAACTCTTTTTCATGAATGAAAAAATAAATAAATAAAAAAGCATTCACCAGGAACATCCTCACAGCTCGGAAATTCCAGTCAACTCAGCTCCCAACACCACTTCCTGCTGCAGAAGGAAGGTGGGTTCCGTTCCAGATATTCTGGGCGCAGCCTTGGCTGGCTTCCCTGGATGGTGTGTTTATTTGGCAATTACCACATTCCTCCTCCACCCCCCTGTCCCATCACAGCTTTTCTCCTCTCTAGCTGGATACAAAGGGACAACGGAGAATGGGAGACCCCATTTCAAAGAGCTCTCTCTTTCTCTATCTGTCCATCTCCCATGCCCAACTCTTTCCTGTTGCTCACAGACCAAGCTTACTGGTGTCTCTCTACATTGTATTCTGCTCATCACTCAAGCCCCTGGAATACTGCTTCTGCCCTTGTCCACGGAAACTGTCCTGCAGTGCTAATATCTTCAGTGGACTTTGTACATCCTCACCTGATGTGCCCTCTTGGAATCATTCAACTCTAAGCGTTTCCTTCTTCCTTGGCAGTGCTCTTAATTTCTTTGGCATCAGGCCTTGGTTTTCCTCTCACCTCTCTGGCCATTCCTTCTAACTTTTAAATATGGCGGGTCCTTTGGGTTTAAGACTCAGCCCACCTCTCCTCTCAAGCTACACTCCCTTCCCAGGTGTGGCTTCATTTGCCATGTATCTGCGCAAGTTCCCCAAATCTGTGTCCTCATCTAGAGGAGTCCTCTGACCTTTCCTATAACCACCCCTGTCAGATATCTCCACTTGAATGAGCTGCAGGCTCTTCAAACAAAACATGTGGGAAAGGAAGCTCATTTCCCCCACCAACGGGTAAAATCCTATTTCTTTTTTTAAATTACCTGACTCATCGAAGGCACCAATATCAATCCAGTTACTCGAGCCAGAAATGTGAATGCTGTATCCAATCTTGACTTATCTCCCTGCTCATCTCCCCACATTTAATTCAAAGCCAAACCCTTCTGATTGTAACTCTTTCCTGCCTCTCATATCTATCTATTCAAGTTTATGTCACGCTTATCACCTAGGTGAGTGCCATGACTCCCAAGCTGTCCCAGCCCCTCCAGTTCTGCCTTTCTCCAATCCATTCTCCAGTCAGTAGTTCATTCAAACAATATTTCTGAGCATGTGGGCAGAGAAATTTTTCTAACGTGAAAATCTAACCCTGGTGCACCTTCTTTCCATCAATCCTAATCTGTCCCTGGCTCCGACATATCTGTCAGGTCTCAGCTCAAATATTATCTGCCTCTTTGAAATGCCACCCCCACCTCAAGGAGGCACCCCTTCTCTACCTCCACCGACACCACCCACCACACTCTGTATCACTGCCTGGTTTCGGCCCCCACTCCTGCACTGTGAGCTCCTGGAGAGCAGGACTGGGTCTAAGTCTAAGTCATTCTACTCAACAAATGTTGGATGAAGACTTAGATAACAAAACAGGATATTACTTGATAATGTCAAGGAAGGCTTCTTGGAGGAGGCAGGGCTTGCAATAGACCCTGAGTCTACAATCGGAACTCAGGTGAAACAGTCCAAACTTCCCATGGAGGGGCATGGCCAGGGCAGAGGCTGACTGACTAAGCCAGACTGAAGGACATTCCCCAAGAAACTGGCCTGGATTCTTGGAGGAGAGTGTTACATGTAAATGTATTGTTTAAGAGTGAAATACCCTATCTGCAATTTGTTTCCAAATGGTTCAGGGAGGAAAAAAACACACGTTTTAATATGTGTATATAAATGAAACAAATATGAAAAAATATTACCACTTTGAATCTAAGTGGTGGGGTATATTGCACAGGTTTGAGGTATATTGTATAACATATTGCTGTTCTGTTTTTCCCATTTTTTCTACATGCCACGAAGTTCTCATAACACAAAGTTGAGGAAATAAAAGCTTTCCTTTGATGATGGGGGTGGGAGAGAAAGCTGATACTCGAGAAACAGATGTGGGGGAGTTTGCAATTATTCTTACAACTTTATTTCTAATTCTTGTACACATACTTCATATTGAATGCAGAAAGTTTCAAAAACTCAAATACACACAAAGACATAAGTAGTAATCACCCATAAGCACAGCTCCCAGGGAATAAAAAAAGCAGTATACGTCTTATTATGGTTCTGTCTGGTTTTTATTTTATTTTATTTATTTATATATTTATTTTTATTTCTTTTTGCCTTCTGCCTCACCCCCTGGGCCTCTGGATATGTTTGGGGCACAGTTACTCAGATTTTGGTTTTGCTCCCTGCTCAGAACCTCAGACCCTTGAAGTATCAAAGCAGGGAGGTGGCTGGAGCTCAGGCAGGTCATCCCACTTTTGTGCCCAGTGCCACCTTCCTGCTCCCAGTGGGCTCCAAGAGGGCAGCAGGAGAGAGGCAGGTCAGCTATGAGGTCTGAGGCAGAAAACTGGAGCCAACAGAGACTATCCCTTCTATAGTAGCAATAGGCCCTCTGGCCTCAGATACTCTCTCTGTAATGGAACCCAATCCCCGAGCTCACACATGCAAACACGTCTCTACACACACATATACAAACACACCGCTATGTGTACAATATGCAAACCTACCTCTACATACATGCAAACACATCTCTATACACACACAAACATACCTCTATGCACACACTAACACAGACACCCATACAACACACACACCTGCCATCTGCTCTGATACCCCCTCAGAAGCTAAATCGGAAAATTAATCTACCGGTATGTCTTATCTTTCTTTTTTTAAGTTTATTTTTTATTAATTATGAAATTTATTGGGGTGACAATGGTTGGTGAAAGTTATAGGTCCCAGGTGTATAATTCTACATCACATCGTCTATGTGCATGATGTGCTCACCACCCAGAGTCAGTTCTCTTTCCATCACCAGATATTTGATGCTCCCTCTCTCCTCCCCCGCCCCTCCCTTCTTTTAGTTCTTATTGAGGACAATCAGTAAACATTTCTCCCTCTCCCCTCTCAGGAAGAGCAGTTAGGAGAAGAGAATCATTGAAAATTCTTTTCGTATTTCCCGGGCTCCCTGTGTAACATGTCCCCCTGACATCTTGACCAAGGGTGAACGAGCGGACACTCTGAGACCAAGAGGAAAACAACCTGCTGCAGCAGCAGCCACCAGGGCCTGTGATTCAGGGGCCTCTGGGCTGGCTACAGACCAGCCTCTGGAGGAGGGAAGCCAAGCACAGTCATCTTGGCCAGTAGGGCCTTGGAGCCAGGTTTATTTTTATTTTTCCAAAGCAAGCCAAATGACATTTTCTGTTACACCAGGGTGTCACGCGTAATTCATACCTGTTGTACCAACAACAGCTCTGGGTATTTTGGATAAGCAGAGACATTGAGTAATTCAAGTCTAGCCTTGACCTAATTCTCAGAGGGGCTCCAGAGAGTAATTCACACTGGGGTGCCCCACCTTGAGACAAGGGCCAGCCTGTTATGGCCCGTCCATCAGTCACTGGTTGTGGCCCATGGAGTGGGGAGGTGTGTACATATATAATCTCTCTGGCATTTCTGGGCATAGTGATTCAGCACAGGGCAATGCTCACGAGAAGGGCCAGCTGGAGGCCGCTAGCAGCCAACCCTCATTCACAGGAGCCAGGCAAGGGGCCTCTGCGGCTAACGGGGGTCTAGGCAGACGCCAGACCACCCCCTTCTGCACCTCTTGCAGCAGCAACAGCTCCAAACTGTTTTTACACTTGGGCAAGCGTCAGAGTCCCCTGGAGGACTCCTTCAAACACACTGCCGGCGCCACCCCCGAGTGTCTGATTCTAACACGTGCCCGGCTGATGCTCTGGCTGCTGGTCTGGAATCCAGACCTTGGGAACTGCAGCTCTAAGCTCCCAGTTCCCAGTTTTATCGCAGGCAGTTCCCGGCGATGAAAGGCGGAGTTACGAAAGCAGATGGGCTTTTCTGAGAAAGTCATCTCCAACATCAGGTGCTCAGCTCCCTGCAGGATAATGATTTGGGGCAGGGGTTAGGGGCCAGCATGCAGAGAAGGAAGGAGAGGTCCAGAGCGGATGAGAGGGCTTGGCTGCCACAGCATGAGGCTCCTACCCTGGCTGGGAGCCTGCGCTTTCAGACTGATGAATGAGGGCAGGAGAAGCCTGGCTCCTCTCCTGGAGGCAACAAGGCCTTAGGCTCCCAGAGGGAGGTTGGAGTGGGCCTCGCTCCTGGCCTCCGCACCCACCAGCGGCTCCCGAGAATGATACTCACTAAGTGTCCCCATGGCAACTTGTGAGAACCCCGCAGTCCCGAGAGCAGAAGGACATTCATTGACCCATGTTTGAGCCCAGGCCTCCCGAGTGGCTCCCACAGGCAGGGAGAGGCCTCTGGTGTGTGTGGTCTTGTCCTGATCCCTCTCACACTCAACAGCCGGCCACTGGAGCAAGGTTGCCAGCGCTGCCATCCCAGCCAGGACTCCTCCACTTGCCAGGTGTGGGGAAACTTGCTCTACGCTCTCACAGAACACTTGAGACACCAGACGAGTAGGGTTGTTCCCACAACGATGCAACTCGTTTCTCAGGCACATGTCGACTGGGTGTCCTACGATTGAGCTCAACTGACACTACCTACCTAGAAATAACATCAGTCCCCATAGCTTAAGACTGCCTCTCCCTTCAGAACGTAAACTGATACAGCCATTGTGGAAAACAGTGGGGAGGTTCCTCAAAAAATTAAAAACAGGACTATCATATGATCCAGCAATCCCACTTCTGGGTATTTATCCAGAGGAAATTAAATCATTATCTCAGAAGGGTACCTGCATTCCCATGTCCGTTGCAGCATTGTTCACAATAGCCAAGATATGGAAACAACTTAAGTGCCTATCAGCAGGTGAATGAATAAAAATGTGATACTTGATTGACTGACTATAAACCAAGGGTTCCCCCAACCCTCTCCTCAGTCTGATAATTTGCCAGAATAGATCACAAACTCAGGGAAACATTCACTTATGTTTACCAAGCTATTATTATACAGATGAACAATCAGATGAAGAGGTACAGAGGGCAAAGCCCCATCCAAAAGGTACATGGGAACATACTTAACTCACCTCATATATGTATATACAATGGCATATTATTCAGTCAAGATAAAGAAAAAAATTCTGCCATTTGCGATAACTTGGATGAAATATGAAGGTTCTATGCAAAGTGAACTAAATCAGACAGAGAAAGACACATGCTGTATGATCTCATTTTTATGTGGAGTCCAAAAAAGCCAAACTCACAGAAACAGTGTGGTTACTAGGGGCTGAGAGGGGTGAGAGAAATAGGTCAAGTGCACAAACTTCTAATATACATAGGGAGCTAATGTACAAAGGGGTGATTATGGTTAATAATACTGTATTATGTACTTGAAAGTTGCTAAGAAAATAAATCTTAAATGTTCTCACCATCAAAAAAAAAAGTGGTATTATTCTGTAATGTAATAGAGGTGTTAGATAAGACTATGGTGGTGATCATTTTGCAACATATAAGTATATCAAATAAACATGTTGTACACCTTAAACTTATACAGTGTTACATGTCAATTATATCCCAATAAAGCTGGGGGATGTTCAGCCTGCTTCCTACCTCAGAGGCCGATTGCAAGTCCAAGCCACCCATACTTCTGACTGTCTGGCTACAAACCAGAGATTCAACTCTCTCCTCCATTTGATCATTTGCTAGGATGGCTCATAAACTCAGGAAAGCATTTACTCACGTTTAGCAGGTTATTATAGATGAGCTCTATTCAGAGGCTGCAGAGGAACCCCACCCTAAGCTTAAGTGTGATAGAAAGGACTTCTTCTGAATAACAAAAGACACTCCTATCATGTAGGAAATTACAAGGATTTTAGGAGCTCTGTGCCAGGAATGAGGACAAAGACCAAATATGTATGTAATATATGAGGGCTGTCCAGAAAGTATCCAGCCACGTTATATGAAAAATAGAGACATTTGTGACTGCATTTTTTTCCGGACAGCCCTTCATATATATTTCTTATTGCACACAAGGGAATAAAAAGTCTGTATAAACTGGCTTTAAGCAAAAAGGGAACTCATTGGTTCATATAACTGAGAGGTCCCAGGGTTGCGAGGTTCAGTAATAGCTTCATCAGGATTCAATGTCTGTCTCTCAGTTTGCCATCTTCCAGGTTGGCTCCTGTCCTGGATTTAAAGGGTAGCAGCCGCCCCAGACCTCACTGACTCTCAGCAGGTTCAGCAAGAACATCTTTCTGGTCCCTCAGGTCCTGGGCCTTAACCAGCTTTGGTTAAGCCTGATTGGCTTAGGCCGGAGGTGGGGTGCTGAGAGGGAGAGAAATGAGGCTCCCCAAGGGAAAATGTGCTACCAGGCAAAGCGAGAGTGGAGGCTGAGCAGTGGACCCAGCAGATACGCCTCTCAGACTGTGCCACCTACTTGTCTGCTGGCCTGGTTGTCTGGCCCTCTGGTGGCCTCGTCGTCTAATTCTCTGCGTGTCCCGTAGCCTGGTCACCTGTCAAAGGCAACCTGTCTGAGGGTGGGGGGCTCTGGCTGAGGGGACCGTTTTGCTCTCTTTCATCTGAAGATAAAGAAGGAAAAGACAACTTCTAGGTCCTTGGTTCCCAATTAGCTGAGGATGGGGGGTCTGGTGAACTGGTTTGGGGAACATGAGGGAGGGTCTCCACTCTCCAAGGAGCCAACCAGTGGACACTGGCCTGAGTTCCTGGGTACTCAGCCCCTTATCTGGCTGTCCTAGAAATTGGGGGCTACAAAGATAGATTTGGGGGTGGAAGAGACAAAGACTCTTATACCACTCAGGGTCCTGGAAGAAAAGATACAAATTCAAATTAGGATAATTCTGGGAGACTTTAATCAAGGAACTATTTACAAAGGTTTGGGCCACGTATCAGAGATCCCATGGAAAGGAACAGTCATGATATCTGGGTTCTGTGTGACATCAGCCTGACAGGCTGAGGGGAGGCAGCTATTAGCCAGGAGAGTTGGAACCTGGAGATAGAGAGGGCTGTATGGCGATGGCTGCCTAACAAGAAGCTATCACTTGGGAGGAGGCTGCAGGAAGCTCTAGGAGGGAGCTGGGGGAAACAAATGCCCCCCACTGCTCTCATTCCTCTCTCCTTCCAGTTTCCTGCTATGGCTCCGTCGGTCACACCCAACCAGAAGCCAGAATGCAGGCAGCCCATGAGCGCAGCCCAGCCTCCAGGGGGACAGCACTGGGTGGAGACGCTGGGAGAGGGCCTAGAGCAGCCCTTGCATATGGAGTGCGTCTGCGGGGCTCTGCAGGGGCTGCCAAGACCTAAATCCGAAGGTCCAGTGGTTGTCTGGGAAAGAGGTAAGGGGCCTCAGATCAGCCACGCGTCCCTGCGCAAAGCAGACACAGCGAACCCAGCAGCAGAGGCGGACGAGGACGAAGCAGGCCGCAGGGAGGAAAGGCCCCAGACCCTGCCATGACTCCAGGAGCTTGGAGGGGAGGCCCGATGAGAGAGGCCAGCTGGGCGGAGAGCACTACCTTCCAGTACCTCTGAAACCATGGTGTCCCGGGCTGAGGAAGGGGCACGTTTTGACCTGGTGTCCTTGCATCTTTCCCCCAAGGAGCTCCAGGGCTCCTTCCTGGTACAAGGAGGTCACGCTGAGAGCTAAGGGGTGCAGTCAGGGCGGGCTTCAGGCGTGTGCCACCTGAGAGCCACGCAGGACCCCACACTCAGCCTACTGCTCTGCGACCACTGTCTTGAAATTCCTCATAAGTTTTGAACGAGAAACCCTCCATTTGCATTTTGCACAGGGCTCCACATATCGTGTAGTTCGTCCTGACTACAGTTTGCTAACTTTTTCATAGTGTACCTGGAAAGGCAAGGCTACCCCCGAGGCTTCAGGCTCAGAGAGTGCGACAAGCTGGGAACAGGGCTGTGCTTTGGGAGTCTCTTACCACAAGTCATGTAGATGAATGCCAACTGCATCCAGGGGCAGAATTAGCCCCACAGAAAATGTAAAGACTGAAGGCAAAGCAACCCTCCAGAGGCAGCCCCAAAAAAGAGTGGAGTCCTGATGACAGAGGCTGTTGGACAAGGTCTGTGACCCTGGCCCTGCAGGTTGCGGTTTGAGGGGACCCTCCAGGTCCCCAGCCTGAGATGGCCCAGGTTCCATGAACCCACACAGAACCAGCTGCCATGCCAAGGTGCCAGGGTTATCTGGCAGCCCCCCGGTGCCTGGTGTCCTCTTACACCCTACGACACCAACTCAGGCGTCTTAGGCATCTGAAAGGGGGTGGGCACGAGCCAGCCTGAGTGGCCCAAGGGCAGGAAGTCAGGAGTGGTACAGCAGGGAGCCACCCGGGAGCCAGGCCCCTTCAGATCGCCACTACCTGATGTCACTGCTGCAAGTAGGAGAGTCACAGAGGGGGCAAGGGAAGGACAAGTGCTAGGTCATCCCAAGAGCCTGAGTCTGAGGATCTACTCAACGAGGAACCCTAACAAGGCCCTCCCAGCCATACCATGAGTTGACACTTGTTATCCCCATTGGACAGAGTTTTATGGTTCTGGCAACACAGCCGGTACAATAGCCAGGAGAAGCCCCTGGTAAAGAGGTGTGGCTGCTGGCACTTTGAAGTCATGACATTGGAGGGTGGGTGGCATCCAGTGCACCTGGCATGAAGTTGGGCTTGTACACCTTTACTGTGTACAACGGCTTGATGGTGCACAAGCAGAAGCACTGTTTACAAGACCCCAGAGTAGAATCCCTTGATAAACAAGCTCTTTCTAATAACAGTCCCCTGAGAAAAGTCTTAGTAACTGCCTCCTTTTCATAGATGAGGAAACTGAGGCTCAGAATAATGTGCCATTGCCACGTCACACCTAGATGTTAAACGACAAAGCCGAAATTCAAACCCAGGTGGGTCTGACTCCAGGGAAGGTACAGAGAACTGGGGATGTGCAAGCTGCACGTGGCAGGAGAGGCTGCTGGGCGGATGAAGGGCCTGTCGTGCCATAGGGAGCCGCTGGAGAATCCTAAACCAGGAACTCAATTGGCTTTGGGTTTCAAGAGGTTGCTCAAGCTGTGTCGGGAGAACCCAGGGTGGCTTGGGGCAAGACTGGAGGCAGGAAGAACAGGGAAGGCTTTTGCATTCCTGGCACTTAGAATTAGTCTGTGCTTACCTTGCAGGCCTGTGCTGCCCTCAAGTGCTAGTTTTGCAGAATTGAATCCTTCACCAAAGAAGTACTTGGAGCAGACTTCTGTTGAGTGGCTCTCAAACTTGTGGGGGCTTCAGAATCACCTGGAAGGCTTATTAACAGAGTTTCTGGCTCAGTAGGTCTGGGGTGAAGAATATGCCTTTCCTGCCAGTTTCCAGGTGCGGCTAATGGTCTGGAGACCACACTTTGAGAACCACAGGCTTAGTTGCTTTGCAGGAACCACCATTCAAGCTGCCCAGTGGGGAGAAGCGGGTTGGAGAGAAGCCTGACATTTTAGAGCTGCAACCTCAGACGGGAGACACGGGAAACAAGTGGGGAAGGCTTCTGAGGGTATGAGGCTCTGAGCACTGTTAGGACTCAAAGGAGCAAACCTCCATAGGAAGCAAGAGCCTTGGGCTATCTGTGCAAAGGCTGCCTCATTTTCTTTTTTTAAAGATTTATTTTATTGTTTGAGAGAAGGTGAGAGAAGTGGGGAGGGCCCAGCACAGTCCTCATAGTTGTATATCATTAGTTGTGACATGGTTTCACTCCACACAGGTGGATGTGGGGCCTCATGGCATGGGAACCAAACTGTGGGCCTCCGGCATGGGAGATGAGAACTTCACCACCAAGCAGTTACCAGTTGTGCCCTAGCTCAGCATATGGGTTTGCAGGGGCCGGGGTCAGGAATCGAAGCCCAGACCTCGCTGTTGCAAGGCAAGTGCTCAACCTGTTGAGCATCCCGCTTCCCCAGGCTACCTCATTTCCATATGTGAGTTCTGCATCTTTAATAACAGAAAACATTTTTATCACTGTTCTAAGCACTTTACATGTCTTAATTCAATTAACTTTCCCTACAAATCTATGAATTAAATTCTATTATCCTCCTATATGGGCTAAATTATATGCCTCCAAATTTGTATTTGAAGTCTTAACTACCAATACCTCAGACCGCATTGGAGACAGTGTGCTTAAAGAAGTCATTAGGTTAAAATAAGGCCATTAGGGTGGGCCTAATCCAATATGACTGGTTTTCTTATACAAAGAGGAGATTTGAACAGATAGACAGGTATGAAGGGGAGACCATGTTAAGACACAGGGAGAAGATGACCATCTGCAAGCCAAGGAGAAATGCCTCAGAAGAAGACAAGCCCTCTAACACACTGCGGTCCTGAACTTCTAGCCTCCAGACTGTGAGAAAATACATTTTCGTTGCTCAAGCCACCCAGTCTGTGGTTTTGCTATGGCATCCCTTAAAGACAAACACACCCCCATTTTACAGATAAGAAAACTGAAGCACACAGAGGTTAAGTAAGGCGCCCAGTTGCTACTTGAACCCAAGTAGTCTGGCTCCAAGCCATGTCGTTTGCTTTATAGCCCCTAAGCGCTACATTCTCAATGGTGAGTGAGTGAGTCTTGCCTGTATCCCATCCCCATTCCTGCCTCTACCTCCCTGCTCCGCCCAGAGTGATAGCTTGCTCAGTTCTCATTGGACTGTCCTGATGGTTACCTAAAACTCATCTCCTCACTGTGCTCCTCCCACTTCCATCCCTTCCTCCTCACTGCAGCAAATCTCTCCACCTGTGATTTTTCTCTGACCCAAATCAACCTCATCCCTCCTCTGTCTAAAGCCCACAATGGTTCCCCACTGCCATTGCCAGACAGCAAAGCCAGTTGCAGACATTATGACATATCACCCCACAATACTTCAACTCATGTTGTCACCCCAGAGAGGCAGGATGGACCCCAACAATTGGCCTAGCAAGCAGGGTGTCTAGGTGATGATCACAACTCCTGGGTTCTCATTTCTTGCTTTGGCTTGCTAACCGGTTCTACTGCCTGCTGGTTAACTTGGCATTTTGAACTATGCTGCTTTGTGCTACATTTGCAGAGTGATACTGAGCACAGGTTATGGATTTTACTAGCCTAAGAAGGAAGTTTCCATGGTTGGCATTTACGGACAGGAGTATAGGGTTGGGGCCCTCCTTGACCTGGCCCTGGGTCCTGTACATTGGCCTGGACTTATCTGTGTGTCTCAGGGAATCATGTATCTCGATTCCAGCATAAACCACAAATGATGCTAGTCTCAGGGGGGCACAACTCTTACCCTGTGACCATTGGGTGTGTGGTTGATGTCCTGTGCAATATTCAGGCCCCACACTGCTTGCTCATGTGGAAGAGAGCAGTCACCGGGTGGCCTGCTGAGGTTCACACTCCTACAAGCCAATGGCTGATGTGGATGCTATGAGCCTTAAGTGCCTCTCTGTTGCTGCTGCCAAGACAAAGGGTGATAGGGAAAAGATACCATGGCACAAACTCTTACAAAAAGTGCCCTAAACGTTTTATTCCTGCACATCTTAAAGGACCAGAGGGCACAATAACCCTACTGGACAACTGTAAAAAGGATCAAAATAGGCTCTGGGATCAATTAAGTGTGGTGTCTTAGCAACATTCTAAAAGGCTACTCTGCTTCCTGCTTAGGCTGGGGCTCCTTGGCCAATGAGATGACAATTGCCATGGAGGAACTCCTAATCTTGACGAGGTGACACAAGGCTCTCTGGAGGAAGAAACTTTTAAATAAGGGTGAGGGGGCCTGCTCAAAAATATAGCCAGTAACCACCTCCCCCCTCAAAACAACTGGATACAGGGGGAGAAAACACAGAGACCCACAATTGAGGGTAACCCAACTGGAAATCCAGAAGTTGCTAAAATTTTGTATCCCACAAAAAGATAAAAGGGCGCCCACTGGCTTTTGCCCCTCTGCAACATAGGTTCTGAACTAACTTTAACATCTGCCGAAATGCATCCGCTGACAAACTTTCATGGCCTTAATCCTGGAGCTCAAATTATACTTAGATGGAGGGAGAACCCCACTAAATTTAAACAAGACAGTCCTTCTAATCTTAGGGGAGTCACTAAACATAAAATAGAGGAAAAATAGGCATGCCTGACCTTAACCAACAGACCTATTGCCTGGCCCAAATTCTCCATAGTCATAGCACCCTTTGTCCTAAAATATCCCATGGGCATTCCCACCCAATCAGTAATAAAATTAAATTAAACCTTTGGCACTGAATAATCAGCTTGACAAATGAGACCCAAGAGACCTCCCTCTTCCCTTCCTATGGTCCAATATAAATTAAGCATGGCTTTCAAAGATTAAAACCCATTATATGAGACTTATTTAGAGAAAGGTGATTATCCACACTGTTTCCCCACTTAACAGCCTAAACCTAAGAATGAATGGCCCCTCACAGTGGATTACCGAAATCTTAATGCTGTGGTCTCATCCATTAAGTGCCCATCCATATCCAACATTATTAAACTTACTGACTCAATTCAACCAGCAAGTAGGACATATTTTGCTATTATAGATTTAACTAACATGTTCTGTGCAGCACCTATACCAAAAGCTTCTTCCCCTTTGGAGGGAAGCATTCACCTTTCATGGGTGCCCAGCTGTGGGAGAGGGGAGGCAGTTATCTTCACAGCCCGGCCATCACACACAATCTTTTGAGGCAAGATCTTAACCACATTCAAATTTTTCAGGAGCATAGCCACGATATCACATTAATGACACCCTCCTCCTCCAAGGAGATTCACATTTGACTCACAAAGGAAATCACAACGAAGGGGATTATGTAGTACAACCCACCATCTGAAATGCATTTGGTCAGCAGAGGGTCACTTCAGCCCTGACACTGTCCAGAAACAGCTATTGAACCTCTAGCATCCACAACGTTAAAGCATGCCCAGAATCTTTTATGCCTTCGGAGTCTTAAAAATAACATATTCTTTACTTATACATTTTTATTAAGCCTATGTAAGTTGTTATTCACAAATAAGTTCGCCTTGAAGGGGGAGACTATACCAAAGGCTCTCTAGAATTTGTCCAAATTGCATGATGCCCAACCTCCACCCCGCACCCTCCAGAGACTTCTTCACTGTGGGGGCTTTGTCATGCTTCCCAAAGTCTCTGCGCCATCCATAATGGCCACAAGTTGCCCATGACTTTTGATGCCTGTCCTCCCTTGCCCCGCACCACACCATTAGAATGGCAAGAGCTGGCTGCATACAGAGCTCTTCTGGAAACAGGGGCTCTCACTGGGTTAGGGTGGGCCCTAATTCAATGACTGATATTCTTATAAAAGGGAAATTTGGACACAGAGACACATCGGGGGAACACCATGTGATGACAGAGACATAAATTGGAGTGATGTGTCTACAAACCAAGGAATACCAAGGATTGCTGACAACCACCAGAAACTAGATATCTTTACTCCAGATGTTTAGCCTCCAGAAGTATAAGAGGATAAATTTCTGTTATTTTAATAATATATATGCTGCTAAAGTGAGCACTCTTGTTTAAGCCATCCAGTTAGTGGTAATTTTTAAGGCAGCCCTAGGAAATGAATACAGGTGGCGACCACCAGATCTTTCTAATGTAAAGGTATGCTTCTACCATAGCAATTAAACAAATAATGGGATATTATTTTGGCATCATGCCAATCTCTGTTCCCCACTGGATCTGGCATCTAGTGGTGTATATTTGTCATCTACATCTCTTCTTGGGTCAAGTATCAATTCAAATCTTTTCCCCCTTTTTGGAAAAATAAGTAGGCTTGAGGGGGAGGGGGAAACAAAAACATTTGGGAATCACCAAAGTTCTCACCACATCCACGAGGGGGCGAAAGAGAGTTGATGGACTTGGCACAATCCTTTCTCTGGCTCCCAAACTCTGGAAGTAGAACGGAGAGCAGAGAAGAGGCCCAACTCTCTGGGTTTGTGTGGGTAGGCAGGGGCCGAGGGAAGGAGAGACCCCAGGAGCATGTCATTTGCTCTCCTTGACCTCAGATATACGATGGGGGAGTCTTCTGTCACACCACACACATGCACACACGCACACTGCTAGGAAGAAGTGTGATTGCAGCTGAAGTCTGTTCTCAGAGGTAGGACTTACTGTGGGCAAGTGGCTGGGGCTTTTATTCCTGGCAGTCATCCATTGGCTGCAAAGTGCTGGCAGTGATGCCCATAGCCTACCCAGCTTATAGGGCTCAGAGTAATTCTCCTGAGATGAAGGACGACATGGTGAGCTAGCAGCAGGCAGCACGCACAGCCTGGAAAGGCACCAGGACAAGGTACCAACAGCATCCAGTTTACTCCTGTCCCCTTCCAGCCTCGCTTCTGCTCTTCCCAGGGTAAGAGCAGATCATGTCCTCATGAGGATCCAGACACTGGGAGAGGGTTCTCACAGGGATGTCTGTGCCGGTGTGATGCGGCCAGCCTCCTGCAGGAGGGGTCCTCTGGCCAGCTCCTCCTTTCCAGGCCCAGGGGGGATCTCTCTTGCACAACATTGGCCTCGTCTCTTATTTCCTGCCCAACTACCGAGGGATGAAGTCCTGCTCTTCGCGTTTGACCTATTTCTTTTTCTCCAGGGCCAGGCTAACTTGTCCCTCTTTATGGCTTTGCAAAAAGCAAAGGGCCCATCCTCACCATCTCACCACTTAAGCTAAAAGGGGTTTGAGACTTTTAACTAAAAGAACGCTTATTCCAGCAAGACTGGCACATGGCAGCTGAAGTACCCACCCGCCCTGAGGGCTTTGGGAGCCCGCTAAGCACAGCTACAGTGGAGAATTGAATGTCCAGCCTCTGACTCTCCCGTCATGCCAACCTAATGCATGTAATTTTTATTTGTCAATCATACCTCAATAAGCTGGGGAAGAAATACCATTCACAGTGACTCAAGATAAATGAGATATTTATATATAAATTTAACAAAACATGTACAGGACTGGTATGCTGAAAACTACAAAACACCAATTGAAGACGAAATCAAGAAAATCTAAATCAATGAAGAGCCATATGTTTTGTGGATTGGAAAACTCACTATAGTAAAAAAGTCAATTCTTCCCAAATTGATATGAGTATACAAGTTTAATACAATTCCTATCAAAATCTCAGCAAGCCTTTTTTATATACACAAGATTATTCTCAAATTTATATGAAAGGAAATAATTTTGAAAAAGAATAGCAAAGTGGGAAGAATCAATTCTACCCGATATTAGAGCTCTCTATGTAGCTACAGTAACCAAGACAGCATGTTATTGATGAAGAGTTAGACACATAGATCAATGGAACCAAACAGAGAACCCAGTAAAGCCCCCATGCAAACACAGCCAGCTGATCTTTAGCAAAGGTGCAAATGGTATTCAATAGAGAAAGGACAGTCTTTTCAACAAATGATGCTACATCAATTGGATATTCATGGGCAAAAATATGAACCTAGACCTAAATCTCACACCTTATATGAAAATGTTAACTCAAAATGGATCACAGATTTAAATGTAGAACTATGAAACTTTTACTTTTTTTTAAAGATTTATTGTATTGCTTTTGACAGAGACAGAGAGAAGGGGGAGGGCCCAGAGCAGTCTCCATAGTTGCATATCATCAGTTTTTGACATGGTTTCATTCCATACAGGTGGGCGGGGACCGCGCAGGGCAGGAACCAGTCTGGGGGCCTCCCACATGGGAGGCATACTCCCTCAAGCCAGAGGCCAAACCAGGGGGCAAGAACCAAACTTGGGGCCTCTCACCTGGGAAGCACACCCCAGTTCAGCATACGGGTCAGGGCCAGGATTCGATCCTCAATCCCTGGAGCTACAAAGCAAGCACTCAACTTGCTGAGCCATCTCGGCTTCCCCAGAACTACAAAACTTTTAGAGGAGAAAATACTCAGGACCTAGGACTGATGACCTAAGAGTTCTTAGACATGACATCAAAATTATAATCCATAAACTCAATAAATTGCACTTCATCAAAATTAATCATTTTTTTGCTCTGCAGAAGACACTATGAAGAGGATGAAAGCAAAAGCAAACAAAAGCTACACACTGCAAGAAAATGTCTGTAGACTACACATAACGGCATATCAGAATATATAAAGAACTATCAAAACTCAACAGTGAAAAAAGCAAGCAATCTAATTAGAAAATGCACAAAAGACATGAAGAAGCATATGAAGAGGATATACAATGACAAATGAGCACATAAATAAAAGCTGAACTTTTAGGAAAATCAAATTTAGACCATGAGGAGATAACACTACACACCTATTAAACCAACTAAAATAAAATATAGTGATAATACTAAATACTTGAGAGGATGCAGAGAAACTGGATCTCTCGTCAATTGCTGGTATGAATGTAAAATGGTACAGCCACTCTGGAAAACAGTTTGGCAGTTTCTTTTAAAATGAAATATATATTTACCATACAACCTAGCAGCAGCTCTCGTGGGCATTTATCCCAGAGAAATAGTGTGTCCACAAAAAATCTGTCATCCATTGTTCATGGCAGCTTTAATTATAATAGCAAAAGCTAGAAACAATGAAAATGTCCCACCAGTGAACGGTTGAACAAACTGTGGTACAACCTGGCTGGATCTCAAGGGCATGATTCTGAGTGTGTGTGGGGGGGGGGGGAATACAAAAAGTCACATATTGTATGGTTCCGTTTATAGAACATCTTCAAAAAGACAAAAACATAGAGATGAAGGACAGGTTAGTGGGTGCTAGCAGTTCAGGACGGTGGGGAAAGGAGTGGGTGTGACTACAAAGGAGTTGCAGGATGGAGATGTTTGTGGTGCTGGGCTAGTTCTTTATCTTTAGAGGGTGGTGTTTACACAAATATACATAAGTGATAAAATAACTTAGAACTAGGTGATGCCAGAATAGCTCAACTGGTTGAGCGCTTGCCTTGCAACCGCAAGGTTAGTCAATCAAATCCCAGCCCCAGCCTGTACAAACCATATGCTGAACCGCAGAACAACCAGCAAACGCCCAGCCCTTCGGTGAAGGTTCCTGCCTCCCATGCAGGAGGCCCCCACATCCACCCATGTGGAATGAAACTATGTCACAATTAATGACATACAACTATGGAGACTGCTCTGGGCTCTTCCCCCTTCTCTCTCTCTCTCTCTCTCTCTCTCTCTCTCTCTCTCTCCCAACAAAATAAACCTTTAAAAAAATTAACATAGAGCTATACATACATTGTATCAATGGCAACTTCCCAGTTTTGATTCTGTACTACGGTTAGGTAATATATAACTATTGGGGGAAACCAGATGAGGGGTACAGGATACGCAAGATCTCCTTGTACTATCTTTGCAACTCTCCGTGTATCTATCATAATTTCAAAATAAAAGGGTGCTTTTGAAAATTAATATATGAAAGGTAACATTGGTGAGAACCCGGGTTAGACTGGGTTGGGTTAGAAGTTCTGAAATGGGAAAGAAGTGAGCACATATTTTTGGCGTGTGGGGAGATTAACAGAGGAACCAAAACAGACTTATAAGTTTTAGCTGTGGTTTACATGACACCTCTTCCCTCTGGGTGGCAGGAAGTGGTGGGCAGGCTGCAAAGACCTGGAAGCTGAAGGCTCCAAGGACGGCTTATACTGCAATGTCTGGGCCCTAGGAGGTCCCCTCACCCCACCACGGAGTTGCTTTCTATCCAGAATACAGCCAGCCCCTCAGAACCATGACACATCAGAAACTGATCTGTGCTGGTCCTTGGCAAGTCTCTAGACCAACTTCTCCTTTGGCCAATGGGGAACTAAGGCTCAGAGAGGGGCAGCAACTTCTCCAGTGTCACACAGGTCTATTAGTGCATCAGAGTGGTGATTCAAATAACTCTTGACTTCTAAGTGCAACTTGGAGAAGTTACGGAGGCAGTGGTGGTAAGAGGGGGTTACTACGAGACAGGTTAAGTGCAGATGAAGTAGTCAAGATGTGAGACAAGGCTCGGGACTTAGAGATATTAAGAGATTACATGGGAGTGCATGAAAATAAGGGAGGTGTCCTGCCCTCTGGCTTGTGCACTGGTTCAATGGGGCCGCCATGTTACTGCAACATGGAGGAGGGTGTAGAATACGTGCAAGAACTGGACTGTGGAAGATTATCAGTTCCATCTCACATCTGCTCAGCTTCAGGTCCCTGGGGGTGGGGGAGGGATTTGTCTACGAGATCCTGGGCTTCTTGAGTCTGGAGCTCCAGGAAGGAGTCTGTGTTGGTCATTGAAATAACCTTAGAACCAGGCAAGTACATAAAAACATTGTCAAATTCCATCAGGCATAAAAGAATAGCTGAAGCAAGGTGGAAAAAGAATATGAAGGGAGGAGTGGTTTAAAAATTCTGAAATTGGGGAAGCTGGGATGGCTCAGCGGGTTAAGCGCTCGATTTGAAGCCCCGAGGACCGAGGATCGAATCCCGGCCCCGGCCCATGCGGACCCACATGCCCTGCGCAGCCCTGTGCCCGCCTGTGGAGTGAAACTATATGGAACACTAATGTCAACTATGGAGACTGCTCTGGGCCCTCCCCCTTCTCTCTGTCTTTCTCTGTCTCTCTCTGTCAAAAATCAATAAAATAAATCTTAAAAAAAAAAAAATTCTGAAATAGAGGAAGCTGGGATGGCTCTGCGGGTTAAGCGCTTACCTTGCAGCCCTGGGGTCTGAGGATTGAATCCCGGCCCCGGCCCATGTGGACCCATATGCTGAACTGGGGGGTGGCCACATTTTGGTTCTTACCAGGACAAGCTTACCATGTGGGAGGCCCCTGGCCCAGTTCCCACCCTGCGCAGCCCCCACCCACCTGTGTGGAATGAAAACTGTTGAAAACTGATGAAGTACAATTATGGAGACGACACTGGGCCCTGTCCCTTCACTCTGTCTCTCTCTCTGTCTCTGTCTCTCTCTGTCAAAAACAATAAAATAAATTTTTTTTTTTTAATTCTGAAATAGATGACCAAGTAGAAAAAGGTAGCCAAAGAATTGAATAGGGAGATATTAAAGTAACACTGATTCCTACTGCCCCATTAAGAGATGATAGAAAATTGAGAGTCAAAGCCACACACTAATAAACAATTAATGAAAAGTGTGTGGCTCCCAGCTCAGTTCAGTGACTCTCCACAGCCTTCCATTTTCCCAGCCAACTTGCACTCCCCACTCCAGCACCTCCTTTATAGAAATTCTAGAGCTGTAGTGCCTCTTCTCACATCTAGCTGGGAACCATGATTCAGGGCTGGGCAAACTGGCACCAAACCCCTTTGGTTCATCTGAGTTCACTGCCCCTAGGTCCCAAGTCTGCTTCAGCACAGCCATTTACATGCTAATTTGCACTGCTCTGCAAGCATCGCTTCTTTAAAGGGCTAGCACCTCTCTTTCTGGTACCATATGATCTCACCCATACCCTTAAGCCACGTGGCCTTTGGTGATGAAAGAGGAATCCTCTGTGTGGGGAATTCCCTAAGCATCTGTATTTGTTCAAGTCCATTTATTGAGGGTCCAAAATTCAGTATGGACGCACAGGTTGCCCTCAAGGACTGGAGAGTATGTCTGGGTCTCCGGTCTGCACCGCCCAGCACAGCCATAGAAATGAGGAGGGGGACACGACCTCCTCCCCCACAAAGCTCCCAGACTGGACACTGAGCTGTGGGGTCGGAGGAAGGATTGGGGTCTGTGGACCTGTACATTCAGCCTAGAACCCCACCCTTGCAACTCAGTTGAAGTAACCTATATATTAATATAAAGCACATGGTCAGAGAACAAAGGTGCTTCACCAGGGAAGGGTGAGTCCTGCTCCCGAACCTGGAAAGCAGGAGCGGCCTCATGGGACCATGATTTGGGGACTGACACTGCCCCAGCTTCATGGCACAGAGGAGACCCCTCACACACACCCTCCTTTGCCAGGGAGACTCCAGGAAGAAGAAAAACACAAGCCCTGGAGCTCGGAAGATGCCTCCTCATCAAAGTGCTTTTACATCCACTCTGCTTGGGCCTGACCCACCCACTGAGAGGCTGCCTTGAGGGTCCTGGGCCTTTGTTGTTTCAGGGCATATAAAAATAGAGACCAGATGACCCCCTCAGTCCCTCCAGTTGGGTCTAATTTACCTGCACTAGGCCACACTGCGTACCAGGGCTGACTCCTGGGACAAAGTTCTGTTCACTCAAGAACCCATACACGCCCACCACACCATCGCCCCTCTGCACAGCCTCTTGCTGAGCGCAGCATTCTTCTGATGCCCCTGCTACTAGTACAGCTCCACCGGAACCCAAGCCCACACACACATACGCAGGACTCACACCGGAATCAGAAGGTGCCCAAGGGGTGTGTCTGTGCAGAACAGAGGAGACAGGGCTGTGTTAACCCCTGTGGTCACCAGCCTCCAAAACGGCCCCCACTGGTCCTCCTCTCCTAGTATTCATAACCTCGTGTAGTCCCCACAACACTGGGTAGAGGATACTATAGAAATGTCGATGTATGTCTTCCAAAACTAAGTCATAAAAGGCGTCATAGTTTCTGCCTCGCTCTCTTGGATCATTTGTGTGGAGGGAAGCTAGCTGCCTTGTCATAAGGACATTCAAGCAGCCCTATGGGGAGGTCCAAATGGAGACCTGAAGCCTCTCATCAGTCAGGACTAACTTTCCAGGTGAGTGAGCATCTTGGAGATGGATCTTCCAGGTCCCTCAAGCCTTCCTGTTGGCCAGTTACCATACGGACTGCAACTTTATGGAACACCTCCAGCTATTATAGAACCACCCAGCTAAGCTGCTGCTGGATTCCTAGCCCCCAGAAACTGTGAAGATAATAAACATTTATTGTTCTTTTAAGCAGCTAAGTGTGGGCATAATTTAGTGCACAGCAATAGATAACTAATACAGAATGTTTTCATTTTTCTTAGGCATAGAATTGCTAGGTCATATCATGAGTATATGTTTAACTTCGTAAGAAGCTGTCAGTTTTCTAAAGTGGTTTTCATTCTATTTTACACTTCTATCTATACCATATTCCAGTTGTCATTGTTTTTTTCTAAGATCCATCACACAAAAGATAAACAACATTGCCTTTGCCTATAGGACATAGCAAGGGGCAGGGCCCCAACTGCACCAAACTGCCATGCCCTCCTGCCTAGCCTCCCCAGCGTCTTTATGAACCAGCCAATGGGCCACTCCCAAGATAGGGGTGACTCTCTGTTCCTTCCATGGGATGGAGAGCTTCCTCCACCCTGATCGCCTGCACGGCCTTGAAAATCATCCTACACTTCAGCATCGACAAAACCCTTTCCCATGTGTGGCTGGAATTCTCCCAGGCCTCACCAGCTCATGGACACAAATGAGATTGCATTCATAGGAAAAAAACACATCTCATTGGCTTTTACCCCTCGCTGCAGACCACAGACGCTCTAGGACCCTTCAACTTCCCCCAGTGATTTCTAAAAGTCACCTGAATTTAGTATATAGGCCCCTCCTACAAAGCCAAGTCCTTAGGAGCCACTTGGGGGCAGCACCTTACCACTACCCCAGCCAGCGTGCCCTGAAGATCGGCACCATTCCATCCATTCATGCCCCTGCACTCCTCAGGCTGCCAACCCCATCCTCCATCCAAGTGCCATGCGGAAATGCAGGGAGGACCGTTGCAGTAGATTCTGTCAGTGCCCTGTTCAGATAGCCTTTTGCAGGCCAGTGCAACCATCCACTGGGGCTGCCCCTTGCGCTTGAGAATTGCCCTTGGCTGATGAGTGACCCTGGGAAGTTTACGCTCCCCTTCCCTCTCCCAACAACTGATTGACTCAGAGGACCAAGCCTGCCCTGCTTACCTCAGGGCGGACAACTCTCTGGTCCATTCACACCCCAGAGCCCCCTGTGGAACCCAGCTGAGACCCCATCCCCTAAGCATCTTCCCCTGCCCTGCCCAGCTTCCCTCCCTCTTTTATGGTCCTCTGAAAGCACACCATTAATAAATGACTTGATCAAGAACCCCCATTTCAGCCTCTTACTCTAGGGAAGAAATCATGTTTCACCCAACTTTGTGTCCCGCTCTTAGTTAGGCCCGAGAACCTCACAACGACCCTCATGAAGTCAGCTCTGTGTCTGCCTCTAGCCCCTCTCTGCTAGCCTCAGGGCCAGTCTGTGGGCCTGGTAGGATATAGCTATCACGCTGCCCTTCTCCACTCCACTCCTCCTCATCCGGCCCCATATCCCTCCACCCACCCCCCACTCCACAGCCCACCTACCAGCCTCCACATGAGCCCTTTCCCCGTGTGGGAAATCACTCCATGCAAAGCTGCCTTCCTGCTAGATCCCACCCACTAGGATGCCCACCATGTATGGTGCATTGATTTGACCTTCAAAACAATCCTGTTCAATTGCTATTATTAACTCTCCTATTTTACCAGTAATAAAGCCAGAAGCTGTTCACTGCAAAGCTAATGGAGCTTAAGCTCACTTGCCTGGGCCCCTTCCAAAGTCCTGCAATTTTATAATCATAGTTTTGTATCCTTCGGCTTAAAGAGAGCTTCCAACTTGTATCAGCTTCAGACCCCACAGAAGTTAACTCTGTCCTTGGAAAAACTGAGTCTCGGAATGATAAGGCCACTTGCCCTAGGACACAAACGTTATGAGCAACAGAAGCAGAACGCACCCAGGTTTGCTGTCTCCCCGTTCTTTTCCTGTTCTCCATCTTGCAGTGCATCCCCGAAACTCCCCCAGGCCCACGGAGGTGGCCTCCAGAACCCGGCCTTGGCCTCCCTCAGCCCGTAGCATGCAGCCTTCCTGGTTGCCAGCTATCAGCCCCTCCTCTGCTCTGACACGTTACCATGGGAGCCTGCCAGGCCACAGTGTGCTGGGGCAAAGCTATATTTAAATAGCGGGGTGGAGGGGTGTCTACGTGGATGCCATCAATGAATACAAACACCCCCAGGGCCTTATTATAACCCGAAATAGGCCTCTGTTTGCCTGTGTCCTATCCATTAGCTAAGGCAGGGTGGTGATAGGATACCTGGGAAGAAACTACAGAAGTTGCATTGTGTCTCAGTTAGTTTTTGCTGTATAACAAACCACTCCAAAACTTAGTGGCCTAAAACAAGAGTTCTTGTGTACTTAACTCACACTTCTGTGGGTCCGCAATTTGGGCTGGGTTCTGCTGGGCATTTCATCTCAGCTGGGCTCCCTTGTACATATGCATTCAGCTGCCAGTGTGTATGGGAACTGGCACCAGCTGGCATGAATCATCTCTGTTCCATATGGCTTCTCATCCTCCAGTGGCCAACCCAAGACTGTTCACATGGTAGCTGGGCAAAATTCTAAGAAAGTGAGTGAAATTGAGCAAGGCCTCTTCCAAGCCTAGGCTTAGGGCTCACATAACACTACTTTTACCACATTTTCTGACCCAAAGCAAGTGACAAGCCAGCTATGATAGTTAACTTTTATATCAAGTTGGCTGGGACATGGTGTCCAGATATTTGATTGAACACTATTCCGGATGTTTCTGTAAAGGTGGTTGGTTGGTTGGTTGGTTGGTTGGTTGGTTGGTCGGTTGGTTGGTTTTGGGTGAGATTAAAATTTAAGTCAGAGGACTTTGAGTGAAGCAGATTGCCCTCCATAATATGGGTGGGCCTCATTCAGTCAGTTGAAGCCCTAATAGAACAAATACTGACCTCTCCCTTTTCACCTTCCCCACCCCACTAGGCAAGAAGGAATTCTGCAAGCAGGCTGGCTGCCTTTAAAATTGAACTACACCTCTTCTCTGAGTCTCTAGCCTGCCAGCCTTCCCCAGCAGATTTTTGGACTCACGTGTCTTCACAATAGCATAAAACCACTCCTCAAAATCTCTCTTTATAGATGGATGTGTGGGTGGATGGATGGGTGGGTGGGTGGGTGAATGGGTGGACTGATGGATGAATATGGTAGATTAGATAGATGATAGATAGATAGATAGACAGATAAACTCTGTATGTGTATCTATGTATATGTATATATATGTGTGTGTGTGTGTGTATAGATGTGTGTGTGTATATATATATATATATATATATATATATATATATATATATATATATATACATGTATATATATACACATATACATACACACATTCCTGTTGGTACTGTTTCTGTGGAAAACCCTGACTAATACACCAGCCCATACTGAAGGCACGAGGTGTAGACTCCAAAGTCACATTACAAAGGGCAAGGGCACAGGGAGGAAAACGTTACAACCATCTCTGCTAATGGTCTATCGTGGACTGGGTTTAGGAATGAGCTGGGGTTTCATGGGGGTTCTGCTGGGCCAGTCAGGTGGTATCTCCAGTCACCCCCACTGCCTGCTGGGCATCAAAGGCTTCAGGAACAAAACTAGTTCTAGGCTGCCCTGAGCAGGGAGGGACTCCATGCCAGGATTTAGGTGTATGTCTGCCCCCTTCCTGACCTAGGGGCTCCCTGAGGGCTGTGCTGCCTTCCACCATCCAATTCAGGACTCAATGAAAAGTTCAGGTGGAGGTCAGCTGCTCCACTCCTCCAAAAGGACACAATGCATCTGAGAGCAGCCAATAGCCTGAATTGTCCATGTGCCCCCCAAGATAGTTGGCACAATGACTGGGACACACTGGGCCTCCATAAAGATTTCCCAAATGAACAAACAACTGTGTGGTTGGCTCGTGCTCGATTCTAAGCACACACAGTCATCAGTGCTGAGGATTAGGCCATCTGTTCCCAGCTACCAAGTAACCAGGACAAGAGGCAGGGAGCTCAGACCAGCCCAGTCCACTTCCCAGTCCCTTTGAATGTTCCCCATGCTAATCTGTCCCATTCTGTCTCTGCCTCCACTCAGCACACCCTGCCCCCACAGCTTTACCAATTGTCCACCTCTCAACTCCTGGCCCCACCCCATCTCCTGCTTGCCCTCCTACCCAGGCTCTGCAAGCCCCATGTAGGTAGGCTCTCAGTAAAGAAGCTAAGCCTTACAACATGGGTATGTCCTGCAGGCTCCCACCTCCCCTGGATACAGCTCTGAGCTCCGGGTAGACTCAAGAAGTGGGGAGTATTCAGGGGAGAGAACACAGCAAGTACGCAGGTGGGGCAACTATTGTTGGCCTATGAGACATAGAGGGCAGGGCCTCTCCTGGCCAGAAGACCCATAATAACATGAGATGATAAAAAATAGAGGAAGACACTGGATCCACAGCTCTGAGCTCCAGCCCCACGTTTGTCACAACCCTGCTATGTAATTTGGGACTGTCACTTTGCTTCTCAGTTTCCCCATCTGTTGAGTGGAGATGATAACCATCTACAGCATGTTCTACAGGCACCTTGCCCATCTCTTTGGAGCCTCACCATTTCAGGAAGTTCCAGCTGCCTTCCTATCAGAAGTTTGCACGTCTGAACCTGAGAACTTTCTGTCCTGAGCAGCAGAAGGCCACATAGCTGGCTGCAAGTGCCAGGGAATTAACATCCCTTGCAGAAAGACTCCATCTGTACCTCACAGGACATGTGTTTTACTCTGAAGTCCAGAGCTTCCCAGGACTAAGTTTCAGTTGCCCACAGGGGTAACTGGCTCCATAATGCACAGTGCATGGGTTGCTTCCCTCCCCCGTCTCTCTTTCCTCTCAGGGCAATAAACTACTTGCACTGGAATCTTTGTCTCTGCTTTGGGGGGAGCCCAAACTAAGACACTGCCCCCGCCTGTGATCAAGAGGAGGACAGGGTCAACCAGTGTCTGAGCCCAGAACTGGGCAAGGGGCTTCCCAGTCCTCCTCTCTACTCTGGACCCAGGGGTCACAGGGAGGTGGTGGATGTTAATGGGACTTCTTCTATTGTCCTGGAATGGCAGCCACAGTCTGAAAACTGAGGACAGGACATGCTTGATTCCCCATACTGTACAATGAGCAACAAATGAGTCACCAACAGCTAGACGTCCAGACTCCTGGCTACTAAGAGATAGTGGAATCTGCTCCTCTACCAGTCTACCTAAAAGGGGCAGGGGGAGCGGGGAGATAGGAAGGTACACCTCTGACAGCTAGTGAGACAAAGGTTCCAAGCTCATCAGGGGACTATTCAAAGTGTCAGTGTGCACACCCACCCAGACCCGGCCCAGACCATCTGTTTAGACCAGCCATTCCGCTCTCCACCCACATGCTGTCTACTGTCCAGCTCTAGCCTATCCCTCTCCACCATGACAGACCCTGTTTGAGCTCCTGCCACCTACTGCCTGGCGTCTTCGGCAGCCTCCTTCCCAGCCTTTCTGTCTCCCCAGCCTCCTGCCCACCCCAATCCATCTTTCTAAAAGTGGACCTTTCTAAACCAGGCTGGCAAACTACTATGGGCCAACGGCTGTTTAGGGCCTGTTTTAGTGAGGCCTGTGAGCTAAGAACAGTTTTTACATTTTGTTTTTAAAAAAAAACAACTGTGTGGCCAAACCAAAAAAAATGTCTGTTCCCCAAACCCTATCCTAAAGCATAAATCTCATCCTGCTGAAGGGAGGGAGTGGCCTCCCTGCTGACCTCATCCTACACACTCACCCCTACATACCTGCTCTCTGCCTGAAACACCCCTTCCTCCCTCGTGTGCCTGGTCAACCACCTACACTTCAGGTCTCATTCTAAATATCCCTTTGTCTGGGCCTTAGCCTGTTGGCCTCTGACCAAGTCTTGACTTCTCCTGCTCAGCTCTGTATGACGATTGGCCTGCAGGCAGGATCCTGAATAGGCTGAATCCCAGGAGGTTTGGCCAATGGGTGGGAGATGGGAGGGCAAGAAGAAGAAAGATCCAGGGTATTTCTTCCCAGGGTCTCTGACCACAGCTGTGTCACCCACCAGGGTTCCAGCTCCCACTGAGTGACCTGAGCCCCAGTCACACCATCTCCTTCCTCCCTTCTCCTCTTCTCCTGGGTGGTGACAGCTCCTTATGGTTAATCTCTGGCTGGCTAGTGGTTGATGTCTCAACTCCTCTAGTACCTGTGTGACCAATTCCCTGCATTTAATTTAATTACCTCTGCTTAAACCTTGGTTTCTGTTTCTGGTATGACTCTGACCTGGTATCACTGACCCCCACATGAACTCAGCACCTGCTACTGCTCACTAGCACCCTTCACTCAGTCCCTTCGACAAGCAGTTGTATTAGGTGCTGATCGTGTTCTAGGCCAGGGGTCAGCAAACCATGGCCTACTGGGCAAACCCAGCCCATTGCTTAGTTTATAAACAAGTTGTTACTAGAACACAGCCATGCCCATTCATTTACCTATTGTCCATGGCTGCTTTCAAAGGCAGAGTTGAGTAGCTGCAACAGAGATGACGTGTCCCACAAAGCCAAATAATAATAATAATAATAATAATTACCATTTTGTCCTTTACAGGAAAAACTTCGCCAACCTCTGTTCCAGGTAGGCCCTTGCTACTCAAAACACAGACCAACAGCCTAGCTTCACTTGGGAGGCCGGTTAGAACTGCCGATTCTCAGACCGCCACCCCCGCCCCCAAGACCCTCTAAATCAGAATCTGCTCTTCACAAGGTCCTCAATGTGCTGACCCCTGACCACACTGAAGTTTGGGAAGCTCTGTCTCAAGGAGTCCCCCTTATCATAGCACTCTCATGCTCATCAGAAATGACTGACTAATGACTTGTTTGTCTTCACTACTAGAGGAAAGTGCAGGATTTATTCATGTGTTGTTTTTCCCCTGGATCCCCAGCACCTGATACGGTGGCTGGCCCAGAGAAGATGGACGACTCTGACAAAAACTTGAAGAGAACCATGGAAGCTAAAAGAGAGTTTTAAAAAGAGCAGTTACCTTTTTTTTTTTTTTCATCTCAAATTGGCAAGGATCAGGAATTTCTAAACACGTGGCATTTGAGTGGCTAAGGAAAATAGACCCGCTCACATTGTTGGCACAACCTCCACAGGGAGACCAATTTAACAATATACACCAAAATTACAAATGCATGCAGCCTTTGACCCTGCGTTTCCACTTGCAGGCCTTAATCATTCAGATAGACTCACACCTGCAGGAAGTGATTAGATACTGAGGTACTCATTGCACCTCTGTCCTCAAGAGCAAGAGATTGGACATGACCAAGTGCCAGCAAGGGATTTGCTCAGAGAGTTACTGTACACAATGAAATTGTGTAACTTTAAAAAGAGAAAGAAGGAACTGAAACAATCGGCAAGATATGCTGTTAAGTGAGGAAAAAATAAATAAAAATGCAAAACAATACATATCAGGTAAGACCCAAGACAGGTCAGGGGGAGAGAAGAAAATATATGTACTTCCATGTAAATTCCTAAAATGTCTCTAGAAGAATATACACAAAAACCAACAACACTGATTAGCTGTAGAAAGGGATCACTGAGTTGCTAGAGACAAAAACAGGAGGAGGTTTTTCACTGTCTACCCTTTGGTACTTCTTGAATTAAAACAAAACAAACATACAAACAACCAAACAAACAAAACTGAAAAACCTGCAGAAAACAACAGAGAAAGAAGTCCAGTCTAGAGCCTTGTTGCTCAAAATGCAGTCCACGGGCAGCACAGGAATCACCTGAAAGCTAGTTAGAAACTAGGCTCCCAGGCCCCACCAGACAGACTGTCAGAATCTGCATTTTAACAAGGCCCTAGGGAATTCAAGCACAGGGGATACTTTGATGCAGGCTGGTCCAGGCAACCAGAGAACTTGCTCCTAACAGTACCATCTGGTTTCCACAGTCTGCTACTGATAAAACAGCTGCCTCTCCCCTCTAATTGGGACTTCATCCCAGTGAGACACCAGGACCCAGGCTGTTCCCATTACAGGGAAGGTTTTCGGCAACTCCTCCCAGGCCCTGGCTGGCCAGGAGCCCAGTGCCCTGGCGGGTCCCCAGCCAAGAAGACAACTCACTTCCTCCTCCTGGAGCTGCTGGGACTGCTCAGAACGGAAACATTTGAGAGTTTTCCACTGCCCCAGTTATAAGCTCTTTCCAATACGAATAAAGATGCATCTGTCTGGCTCAGGTTTATTCATAACTGGTATTTATTTAGCCATCCACCAGCACCTCTGGATACCTGGTAGGCTGACCTAGTAGTGGAAGGAAGGCAGGGGAGGGACAGCATTGGGCAGGCCAGTGGAGGAGGGAGGAGGAAAAGCCAGGAGCTTGGCTGCTGCCCCTGCATCCTTGATCCACCTGGCATTGTTCCAGGATACATCTGGAGGCCACATCTGGAAGCAGTGACGCCCCTGGACTTTTCAGAGCAGCACAGAGGAGGAGAAAGAGAGGAGGGGCGAGCTGGGCTGACTTTGTTCCAGACCACCCAGGAGTTTGCAGTTGGAGGACTAAAGCAGGGAAACTAACCTCTCCCACCATATTCCCCCCATGCCAGCTCCCAATTCTCGGAGCCCATCTGAAGGAGCACAGACAGTCATGAGTGAACGCCCCACATTGCAGTTCTCCTGAGCCCACCGCCCCCTCCCACCCTAAGTTGGAAGTACTCAGTGCAGACCAAGGCCTCTCTCCTTTCTGGATCCTTCTACTCCTCCAACTTCCTAACAGCAGCCCTTCCTCCCAAACAGAACCCCAAGTCCTCTTCTTCCCCCTTCCCACTCCCTCCTAGGTCCCTCCTAGCCACCATCCCCAGGTGGCTCATGTCCTTTAAATTAAAAAATAGTAATAACAAGCCATAAAGCCACTCATAAGTGTTCAGCCCAAAAGAGTTTACAAAACACTTCTACATACTGTGCTTCAGTTTGTCACCTAACAGTTCTGCAAGGCTACAGAATTCCCATCCCTACTCTACTAAGCAGAGCACCAAGTCTAGGAAATATTAAAGGCTGGACAAGATCTGCCAGCCTATAGGTAGCAGAGGTCTCAGGCCTCAAAGCTGCCACCATCTCCCAAGGCCTCAGAACCCTTCCAGCATTGGACTCCAAATCAGACAAGTCTTTCTCCAGGGGCCACCTACTGACAGCCTAGGTCTGTGAATGGTTATGTCCCTTGCCTGGCACAGTCAAGCTCCAAATTCAGAGACTTGTTTCTTCCCCATGGCCTCCATTGTCCTCATCCCATGGCTACCCATTTTAGATTCTGGGCAAACATCCTATCCCTCTCTTCCCAATCACTACTGTGATTCTTCCCAAGCAGTCCCCCTGTCCTTGGGGCTCTACTCTTACTATTTCATTTTCCACCAACTGCCCTCAAACCCTTCGTGGTAGATTAATTACAAACATGGCCACAATTATTATTCTTCCTGTGTTCATATACCCTTTGCACTGTGACTTTGTAGTTCCTCCCATCAAAAGGTGGGGTTTATTTCCCCACCACTTGATTCTGGGCTGAGAATTGCTTTGGCCAATAGAATACGGTATAATAGAAGTGCCAAAGTGCCAATTCTGAGCCTCGGCTCCAAGAGGCCATTTGCATTTCCACTTATCTTGGAAATCTGTCCAGCTACCATGTGAACAAGCCCAGGAGAGCCTTCTGGAAGATGAGACACCATTTGACTCAGGCAGACCCATTGGCTCAGCCAATAACCAGCCAAATGCCAGCCATATGATAGGTCATCCTGCATCAACCAGCCTCTAGTCCCCAGCCCACCCATCAGCTAAGAGAAGATGCACACAGGAACCACCATAATCAGCTAAGCTAGCCCAGACCAGAAGAACCACCAAGTCCACCCATAGATTAATGAAACACAATAAATGTGGTTTTATGCAACTAAATTCTGGGGTGTTTTCTCACATAGCAAAAGCAAACTGATATACCCTTTTGTCCTCTGCCTGCTGACTCTCAAGAACTTCTCAGTCCAAACTCCCCATCTCAGATATTCAAAGCCTTTTTAGAAGTTGCTACTTCAACTTCATTTACCACAATTCTTCCAAATCCTTATCTCCAGTGTCCTCTGATTTTTCTTGCTCTTTCCATCCTTGAACCTTATACAGTCTTCCCTCCCTTACAGTCTTGCCCCCTTTCTTTCCAAATACCATTTCACCCTCCTTTCTTTTTTTTAAAGATTTAATTTATTATTTTTGACAGAGACAGAGAGAGACAGAGAGAAAGGGGAGGGCCCAAAGCAATCTCCATAGTTGTGCATCATCAGTCTTCAACATGGTTTCGTTCCACACAGCAGGGGCCACACAGGGCAGGAACTGGGCCGGGGGCCTCCTGCATGGGAGGCATGTCCCCTCAAGCCAGGTGCCAAACCAGAAGATGAGAACTGAACTGGGGGCCTTCTGCACGGGAAGCACACCCCAGTTCAGCATATGGGTCCACACGGGCCTGGGCTGGGACTCGATCCTCGGTCCCCGGGACTGTAAAGTGAGCGCTTAACCCACTGAGCCATCCCAGTTTCCCCACCCTCCTTTCTTTATCTCTCAAATTTTCCTTCCTCAATTCACGGAAACAACCAAATTGTCCTTTGAAAGATGACGAGTTAAGGAAGTTGTGGTACATTTACACAATGGAACATTACTCAGTGATAAGAAAAGATGAAATACTGCCATGTGTGACAACATGGATGGACCTTGAGATCATCATGTTAAGTGAAATAAGTCAGACTGAAAAATCAGGAACCATCTGACCTTACTTATAGGTGGAATATAAAACTGAAAGGAACAAAGAAACAAAAACTCATGGACACACTCAATAGTTTAGTGGTTACCTGAGGGTAAGTGGGGAGAGGAATGAGAGAAGGAGAAGGCATCAAATATATGGTGATGGAAGGAGAACTGACTCTGGGTGGTGAGCACACAGTGCAACACATAGACGATATAATGTAGAATTGTACACCTGGAACCTATGTAATTTTTATTAAGCAATGTCACCCCAATAAATTTAACCAAAAAAAGAAAAAAAATATGTCCTTCCTTCAATGCCTCACTCTAGAGTCTTCCATTACCTTGTTCCAATGCCTCTGGCACTTCCAGTCTTGAACTTTACTCTAATTCGTTCTACTTGCCAAAGAAGCACTTCATCGTATCTTTATCCAGACTTGCTTTATTCTAGATTGGTTCATATAGCTCCTTATCAAACAGGAAGGGCAGATAAGCTTGACCTCATGTCTACACTGATTCATCAGTAGAAAATGGCTGGAGAACATCTGGAATCTGCTGGAAAGCCTGGCATGATTGATTAGTAATGTCTTTCATGGTACAGGCAAGAGAGGTCCCAGCATCTAGGTTAATACTGGTCATTCTTCCTCTAGTGCAGGAGTTCTTGAATTGTTTGTCTGTGAACCCTATAGACCCCTTCCAAGAACAACATTTTTAAATGCATAAAATAAAATACATCAGATTACAAGGAACCCAATGACATTAAAATACTATTATCAAATATTTTAACAGAAAATAATATATTTTGAACCAATAAAGATATATGTACATTTATATTATTCTTCTCTTTATTCAGAGTATGTGTAGTCATTGTCATTAAATTTTTGACATGAATTTTACTTGTTATCTTTTCACAAGATGGCACAGCTTGCAGGGTGTCAGTATTTTTAATCTCATTAAGGTTATTTGGGGGGATGCTGGAATAGCTCAACAGGTTGAGCGCTTGCCTTGCAATAGCGAGGTCTAGCGAGAGAATCCCAGTCCCGGCCAGTGCAAACCCACATGCTGAACTGTGGCACAATAGGTAACCACCTGGATGGTAGTGAAGGTTCTCACCTCCTATGCAGGAGACCCCCAGTTCAGTTCCGCCCCGCACAGCCCCACATCCACCTGTGTGGAATGAAACTATGTCACAACTAATGATGTACAACTGTGGAGACTGCTCTGGGCCCTCTCCCCTTCTCTCTGTCTCTCTGTCTCTCTCTCACCTTCTCTCAAACAATGAAATAAATCTTGTAAAAAAAGATTATTTTGACTTAACTAGGGTAGAAATATGTACATAATGACACTCAAAACTGTCAAAACTCACATAAGAACATTGCAATAGTTATTGTCTTTGATATAATTATCCCAGCTTTTGCAACTCTATCCCAATATATTTAAATGTGTTATATATTATGTGCTTCTTCCTTAATATACTACATAATTAGGTCTAGTGGGGAGGGGCCTAATTATTATAACTTTGAAGTATAAATGATCTTTTGAAATATTTATTACTGTAATGTGATATGGAAATATTTGTGGTTTCTATTGGGAACAAAGACCCAGCTGCGTAATTTGTTACCACATGCTTAATTGAGGGAAATGTTTGATTTAACTTAGAGCGAAATATAGTTGTAATTTCATCCAACCGTGTTTCACAGACCCCCTAATTTTATCCAGAGGACACTAAATTAAGAAGCCTTTGTCTGGCCTATGATATACATAAAAGGCAGGGGCTGCTATCAAATTAATGTATATCCCTGAGAAGGATCAATGCTAGACCCCGAGTGAATACTCAGTAATGGTATAAAAGAACATACTGCTACTATCATGTGGTTCCTGCAGGGTACGTGACACCATGCTGAGCAGACTGCAATTAGTATTGCAGTGCACCTTTTCTGCTCCATCTCAGTGGCCTCAATAGTTTCCTTCCCCTCACAGGAGCAAGACTTTGGGCACCTATTAAGGACCTCCTCCCTTCACTTCAGGTCCAGGGGATCCCTTCCTCCCTATCTTCTAGAACTTGTTTTCTCCATTGACTTGCTTGAGCCTCTCTGCCCTGCGCTATTGAACCACTATAGCAGACAGCCTCTTTGCTCAGCTCCCTTCCAGGCTTACCCTGGGCCTTGGCCATCCCTTAGCCTCACACTATGGGGTGGGAGGACCAGGACAGCCATCGTCCTTGCCCTTCCCTCAGAACCCCAATCCCAGGTCCTTCATTATCTGGGTGTGAAATTCAGCCCAATCCTGGCAGCACGCCTGTAGAGTAGAGACCTCCCTCCTCACTGTAAAGATGAGTGTGTTTAGACAGTCTTGTGATGCCATCTCAGAAAGCTTTTGGCCAAACTTCTTCGTACACATGCAGGGCTGACCTGCTGTGGGAAGGCTTCAGCCTGAGCCGGGGCTTCTCCAGTACAGCCAGTGGGGCCTCCAAGACAGCTGCCTGGCCCTCGTGTGTGAGCAGCCCAGAACTGTGGCAAACGAAGCATCTGGGGGACTTCCCTTGACCAAAGAGGGAGAAGAGCCCGTTGTATCTCACCTAAGTGGCACTACCTCATGCCAGCCCATACTGTCCTTCTGTCCTCTGTCTAACCAAACTGCACCTGCCCTCCCAGACTCGGCTTCATGTTGCCATTTCTCAATGCCTCGTCCAGTCCCCAAGCCTGCACCGGATGCACAGAGGCTATGAGACTGGCAGTTTGGGACAAAGTGAGCTAAATCTCTGACGGGGCAGACAGCGCCCAAAGAATGCTCTTAACAGTCTTGCAAGAGTCCAACATCTAAAAAAAAAATAATGATAATCTAACGCCTAAACTCTGAGCTCAACGTAGAAGACACCAGACTTGATTCTCCCTTTTCCCTTTTAGGTGTACTCTAGGCCCTCCATGTCGCCTATTTCATTCCTATGACATGGCCAGTGTGTCTAACACTGGGGACACAGTGCAAACTAACAAAGTCCCTGCCCTCATAGAGCTGACATGCTGATGGGATAGATAGAGAACAAGCATATCAACCAGTAAACAGATTGTCAGCTGACGGTAAGTGCTGGTAAAGTCAATAGCCCTGAAGAAAAGCAAAGGAGGGAGCCACGTGGATCTCCAGGGGAAGAGTTTTCTATTCAGAGGGAAGAGCCAGTGTAAAAATTTAGAAGCAGGAGCATCTTTGGCATATTAAAAGAACAAGGTTAGTGTGACCAAAGAGGAGAAAGAAAGGGGGATTATGGGAAAGAAGTAGCAGCGGGCAACCACATTGGGCTTTGTAGATATTGTAAGGACTGTGGCTTTTGCTTAGAGTGGAGTGGAAGCCATGGAAGAATTTCAGACAAAGACAGTACACAGTCTCACTTAGCCTCGGAAGGATCACTCTGACTGAGAACCATCTAGAAGCAAGTGTGGGGATGCAGGAGCAAAACTAGGGTGGACACAGAAGAGAGGATACTACAGTGGTCCAGGTGACAGGCGACAGTGATGCAGACCAGCTGGTAACTATGGAGAAGACAAGTGGTCAGTTGTTTTGGAGGCATATATGATGGGGTTACTGATGACTTGGTTGAAAGGTGGGAGATAAGAGAGGAGTCAGTGTTTCTAGCCTAAGCAACCAGTCCAGAACCGTGAGATGGGGAAGACTACAGAGAGAAAGAGTTTAGGGACATAGATGAGAAGTTCCATCTTGGTTATGAATGGTGACTTCATGGGGGGAGCTCAGCTCATCTGTCTTTCTGTGGCTAATTTGAAGAAAAGTTTTCCAGCGGGAATAAGATAGCAAACCCAAACTCTGGGAGAAAATGTTGCTTGACCACAGAAAGACTTGTACATGAATGTTCATAATTTCATTTATAAGAACCAAAAACTAGATACAGTGATACCTTGGAATCTGAATGCCCCAAAACTTGAACAACTTGGAACCAAACAAAAATATCAAGCAAATTTTGCCGTGGAATCTAAACGTTGCTTTGGAATCCAAATGCCAACAGGTTGTTCGCGTGGGATGTATCGACTTTACGGCCCGTAGCTTTATCTGAATGCCCACTTGTCTTGGAACTCAAACATTTTGGAACTCGAACAGGGTTCTAGAACACATTAAGTTCAAATTTCAAGGTATACTGTACAATCCAAATGTCTATCAACAGAATAATAAGCAAATATTTGCAAATAAATTATGGTCTATCTATACAATGGAATAATATTTAGCAAGAAAAAGGAACAAGCTACTAATACACACAGCACCTTAATGAATCTCAAGTGCATTAGGGTAAGCAAAAGAAACCTTACACAAACAAAGTACTAACTGTATGAATCTTTTTTTTTTTAAGATTTATTTTGGGGAAGCTGGGATGGCTCAGTGGGTTAAGTGCTTGCTTTGCAGCACAAGAGCCTGAGAATCAAAACCCGGCCCATGTGGACCCATGTGCTGAACTGGGGTGTGCCCCCAGTTCAGTTCTTGCTGGGGCCTATGCAGGAGGCTCCCAGCCCAGTTCCTGCCCTGCACAGCCCCACACGCACCTGTGCAGTGAAACTATATTGAAAACTAATGCTATGAATTATGGAGACTGTTCCAGGCCCTCCCCCTTCACTCTGTCTCTCTCTCTGTTTGTCTCTCTGTCAAAAAAAACAATGTTTGTTTTTGACAGAGAGACAGAGGCAGACAGAGCGAAAGGGGAGGGCCTAGGGCAGTCTCCATAGTTGTATGTCATCAGCTTTCAACGTGGTTTTGTTCCACACAGGTGGGCAGGGGCCATGCAGGGCAGGAACTGGGCTGGGGGCCTCCCGCATGGGAGGCATGCCCCGCCTCCCCAAGCCAGGGGCCAAACCAGGGAGCGAGAACTGAACTGGTGGCCTCCCACAATGGGAAGCCCACCTTAGTTCATCATATGGGTCCACACAGGCTGGGACCAGGATTTGATCCTCGGTCCCTGTGGCTGCAAAGCGAGCGCTTAACCCACTGAGCCATCCGGGCTTCCCCATTCCTCTGGGGAGGGATGGGATTGACCAGGAGAGACACAAAAAACCAGAACTAAGCTCAGCCTCTCAGGAATAGTTCCCAGAGATCTGCGTCTGGGATGAGGCCACAGAAAGCAGAGGTGTTTGAGAACACAACCACAGTCAGACAGTGGTGTCAGCAGCAGCAGCCCAGCCACATCCCTCCTGTGGTCAGTCCCTTTGATCAATCCCATAAGTCACCCTGTAATCTTCCAATAAGTCCCTCTTCTATTTAGGCCACTCAAAGCAATTTCTGTGGTTGAAACCAAACACTAGGGCTGGTAAATGCTGTGTGGAAAGAGCCCCGGGCTGAGTGACAGAGAGATCTGGGCAGTGTCCTAAGTCACTCTGGTTCATCAAGTCTCACCACACCGGTGATCAGACAGCCAAAGGGAGCCTGTCCCATGACCAGCCCAGCTCACGAGGAAAAGCTGTGGGGCAGGAAGAGCCCCGGAAGGGCAGGGAGAGCTGCTGAGGGCAGCTGCAGGGCAAGCCGGCCCAGCCAGGGAGTCGAGTTTCCGCTCTGTAGGTGGGGGCTTTGGCGCAGCAGCCTTGCTGGACTCGGGAGCAGTGCAAGGCCAGTTCGCGGGGTCCACCTAAACCCACAGAGCTGGATCTTCAGCACCTAGGCTGAGCACCAGGAAGGAGAAGCTTTCAAGGAATGAGGGACCAGGTCGCTGTGTAGGGAACATCTTCTAAGGACAAAGCATGGCCTGGAGCTTAGGGAATCCTCAGCCAGAGGACGAGACTGAACCCAAGGTATAGAATCCACCTTAGCACTCACGTGTACACACCACACACACACACACACACACAGATTAGCCTCCTTAAGGAGCAACACAGGAGAAAGCTGGGACGGTGCCAGGGCAGTCCCACTGGCAGGGAGGAAGCCAGAGCATGAGCTGACTGTGGCCGCAAGGGGGTTCCCATGGAAGCCTCAGTCAGGCTGGGGACCGCTGCAGTGTGCTGGGCTGGACTGAGTGTCCCTGGGACAAGGATAGAAAAATTGAGCCCTGGGATTTGGCTGTATCAGTCAGCTAGTACAATGTAACAAATCCCTCAAACACTCAGTGGCTTAAGATAATAAGCACTTATTACTCATGAGTCTATGGTCGGCTATGAGTCAAGTAAGGGTCATTGCTGATCTTCGCTGGGCCCTCTGACATGTTTGGGCACCAGCTACTGGAAGATATAAGATGGCCTCACCTAAACTTGTCTCTGCTCCACGGAGGCTCTTGTCCTCCAGGAGGCTAGTCTAAGCTTGTTCACATGGTCATGGCAGCATTCAAGAGAAGAAGCAGAAACAGGCAAGGCTCAGGAAGGGCTCCACAACTTCCACCACCTTCTATCGGTCAAAACGAGTCACAAGCTCAGACCATATTCAAGGGGTCAGAAAACAGACTTCACCTCTCCATAGGAGGACCTATGAGATCACACCATAATGGATGTGGATTCAGGAAGGACTGGAGAATGAGGGCCCTTTTTGAAATCACACTGCTACATTAGGCAGGGGCGATCCTGGCAGAGCATCTGCCATACCCCAGGTTTTCAAGCAAATCCCTCAAACCACTTGCTGGCTGCTTTGAGGACAGCCTCTGACCCTTTTCTCCACAAGGACTCCTCCCACGCTGGAGTCTAGACCAGGGAAATACATGGGAACAGATGCTGAGAGCCATGGAGGCCAGTCCTCAACTCTGATTCTGAGTGGGTACTAGAAGCGACGGTGAGTCAAGAGGAAGGCCAATGAGAGGAAGGAATAGGAGGTTGGGCAGGCCCTTTCTGGTGACAAGGACCTGACCACAGTGGATGAGGAACAGGGGGCAATTTTAGCACCTCTCCTCCCCTCTTCTCCTTAGCCAGCTTCTCCTGGGCACCAAGCTCCCACCAATCCTCCTGACTTGTATCACCCAGGCCTCATTCCGGGTAGGACCCAGACTCTAAAACCACTCTCCCTGCCAAATTACCCCACCTCTAGCTTTTCACAGCTCTTTCCCTCCACTCCCACTCTTTTAGCTGCTGCCAAAGCTCATCTCTCTTAGGGTCAGGGTAGATTGGGCCAGTGGGTTGCATCTCTAAGTAGCAAAAGTAATAATACTCACAGCTTTCATTTATTGTGTGCCAGGTCTAATGCTAAGTGCTCCCAGAGATTATTCTGAAATTACACCTTTTATGTTATAGGGACTGACCAGAGCACTCACTCTCTTGAGAGGGGTCATGAGGCCTTGACTGAAAGAGTCTGGTGATAAATTAGCAATGTCTGTCATGGTTGTGAGAGAGAGCAGTGACAGCAGGCGTGCCTGGCTAGGATCTTAGTTCAGGCTGTTACAAAAAATCCCCATAGACAGGTGGCTTAAACCATATTCATTTATGTCTCACAATTTTGAAGGCTGGGAAGTTCAAGGTCAGAGTGCCAGCAGACCTGGTATCTGGTGATAGCCTACTTGTTGGTTTGAAGATGGTCATCTTCTGCTTGTAGCCTCACATGGTGGAGAGCAGAAAGTGGGGGCAATCTCTCTCATGTCTTTCCTTATAAAATCACTAATCCCGTTCATGAGGGCTCCACCTAATGACCTAATTACCTCCCAAAGACCCCATCTCCTAATACCATCACATAGGCAGGTAAGGTTTCAACATATAAATTTTTGAGGGACACAAACATTCAGTCCATCCCACTGTTTCTGTGACCTTAAGCAAGCAACTTAACTCTCTGAACTTCAGAGATAAAATAACACCTGTTTTACAAGGTTGTGAAAATTAAATGAGATGATGCTTTTAAAACAAAGACCAGAGCACCTGGTATACAACAAGTATAAATGTTCACTATTTTAACCATTAAGATTTTGATCATTCGGTCTGGAGCAGGGATTTTGCATCCTAGGCCCCCAGAGGTGAGGCAGAGTGGGGCAGGGTGAGGCTACTGGCATTGTACAGAGAACTCCACAATGGGAAAGGCTGCTCTGATTTTGAATAAAAAGGTTCAGTTTGAGGACTACATGAATAGCAGATACTGCTTTTGGCTTTTGCTACTTCCAGCCATCAGGTAACTTGGCTGAGAGCTTTCTCTGGCCCCTTGACCCCATTCTGTTGATCTGTAACCAGGAGGTTAGCATCCTATCGCCCTCAATTAATGACTGATGGGAATTGGTGCATAAATACCCCAGTTCCTTTGCCCCTCAGATGCCGTAACTAACATGTGTCCTCCGTACTGTCTCCCAGACTTCCTCAGCAGCATTAAGTTCCAGTCACCCACGGTGACTGAAATGTACCCTGTATCAGCTTCCCTCTTCCCTGTTTCATTTCCTGAACCTCCTACTAGAGGTCTTAGGATGACTTCACAAATAAACTTCTTGCCTTTGAATCTTTGTCTCAGTGTCTGCTCCTGTGCAGAAGCAGCCTAAGAGGCCATCTTTGGTGAGGCCAGCCATGCCAAGCTAGTGGCCATTGGAAGGGCCACACCAAACCTGACCTCTGCTCAGTAGCTCCAGCTGCCTGAAAATGACAGAACCTTTGGGTTGCTCAATCAGAAACCATCTCCATCCCCAGGTAGTCAAGCTAGAAACACCTAAAAGGCAAATTTTCTCTCCTCTAAATTCCTTCTCACATACTCAGGAACTCCTCCATGATGACTCCTCCATCTTGACCTGACGGCAGCGATGACACATAGGTCCCACCTTGAGTGCTACCTCTAATCAATCAATAGAATCCACCTGGAGGCTCTATCCAGGGTTGGAGTATGCAAACATAATTAGTGATTTCTGCTGTGAGCACTGGAATGACTGAGAAAGTGTCCTTATGTGTAGGACCCTGGCTCCAGCAGTAAATTAGCTCCTTCGAGGGGATGTTGGCTGAACTTTTCTTTGGCATTCCCAGTCCACCACGGCTCCCTCTGCCTCTTTCTGAGCTACTTCCTTCCTTCATCTGACTTGTCCCATCCCAGTCAGCAAACCTGGGCACTAAACATAGCTACTCATTTTCTGGATGGGGAAACTGAGGCTCTGAACTATTACGTGACTTTCCCATCATCACAGAATTCATAAGGCCAAACAGAGGTTTTTAATCAGGTCTACCTGACACCAAAGTCCCTATACCATATCCTTCCACAAAGAAGTCAGTAGTAAAGGTCTTTAACAGTCCAATACTCCTCTTTCTGTTAAGAGAAGCCTTCCTGCTTACTGGCACCCCCAAACTTCATTGTCATTTCCAGCCAGGTGGAAGAGAATGCTCTTTAGAAACCAGTGAGGCGCCCTCCTTCCCCCTCCCCCCAGCCATTCCTCTGGCCGGCTTAGCTCCACCTTCTCTGGTCCAGATTCTCTCATCCACACCTGGGAGTACTGGTTCACACTTATTTGCTGTCCTGGAGCAGCTATCTGTCAGAGGGGGCTGGAGGCCACATGGGAAAGCCTAACTGGAGCAGGCGCTCCTGGGACATTTCCAAATCTCCAAGTTATGGAAAAATCCAGCAGCGGCCTTCCCAGGGTGGTGATTCAGCACTCCCACAGGCAGGGGGCTGTGCATGGGGGCCTCCAACCACAGCCTTAGGCCTGGAGCCTGCTGACCAGGCAGCCTGCCCGCCTGGGTTTGGCTCACACTCTTTCCCAAGGAGCAGCTCAGGACTTCAAGTGCATTTCTGTTGCAGCACATCTGGCCGCCTGCTCCTAAAAGCCTCAGCTCCCTGCACTGAGAGGCCTGGAGAATGCTACTCAGAGACCCATGGTCTCTCCACTCACAAGCATAACCTTTGATTTGCCCCTCCCTGCCCCCTGTGGAGATACCTAACTGGGCAGCTAGTTGCTCATGCTGGGTTTTGTGGAATGAGACAGCAGCAAGGGGTGAGCCAGTCAGGGAGAAAGTGACAGAGCCACCCAGCTGTGGACCACACAGGGGGTCAACAGGCTGCCTTGAAGTCAGATAGACCTGGCTTTAAATCCCTCACTAACAGGTGTCTTAGGTCCCATTCTCTAGAATCAGAGATGAGGATTTGTGGGCACATGATTTACTAGGAACGTAATCTCAGGAGAAGAAAAAGAGGGAAGCAGGACCAGGCAAGGGAATTTGTTCAGCAAACATAGGGTCTCAGCAGAGTCTAAACTTAGCCTGGTCCCACGTGGAACTCTGAGGGGTGAATGGCCCAGAGTTGTTCCCTCTTGAGGGAAGCAGGCCAGGCTCTTGTCTCCTTTTTCCAATCAGTGATTGTCCACCCCTGGAAAATAGGTGGTAAGGATGGGAGAGGGAGTTGTAAGCTCTCAGATGGGCATCAGCCACAGGCAATCCTTCAGAGAGGGTCTCAGATGCAAGCCTTCAGCCACCACATTGGCAGCACCTTAGGGAGGGGTCACTGACTGGGAAAAGAGATCCAGTGAGGACACTAACGTGGGCAAGATTCAGTTGACTCCTCTGTAGAGAGAGCACAACACTTACCAAACAGTGTGTTGGGAAGTAAACACAAGGCCCCCAACACAAGGTAAGTCCTCAGCGACAGGGAGCTCCAATTCCTATTGCTTGTTAAAGTCATTTAAATAAGGGGGTTAATTCTGTGTGTCAAGTTGGCTGGGCCATGTGTGCCCAGACATTTGCTCAAACATTATTCTGGACATTGCTATGAGGGTATTTTTGGATGAGAGTAGCTTTTAAATCCGTGGGCTTTGAGTAAAGCAGATTGCCCTTCATAATGTGGGTGGGCTTTACTTAATCAACTGAAGGCCTAACTAGAGAAAGAGTCTGACCTCCCTCACACAAGAGGAAATTCTGCAAGCAAATGGCCTTCAGGCTTGGACTGTAACATCAGCTCTTCCCTATGGCGTTCCCTGAAGATTTTGAACTATCAGCCACTATAATTGTGTGAGCCAATCCATTAAAACCTCTCTCTCTCTTTCTCTTTCCCCTCCCCAATCCCCCAATCTATTTTCTGGAAAAACTGACAAATACAGATAGCAAGAAGAATAGGAGGGGAAACTGAGATGGCTCAGTGAGTTAAGCACTCACTTTGCAGCCCCGGATACCAAGGATCGAATCCCAGCCCGTGTGGACCCATATGCTGAACTGGGGAGTGTCCCCAGTTCGGTTCACACTAGGGTGAGACTCCAGCCCAGTTCCTGCCCTGTGCAGCCCCGTGCCCATCTGTGAAATGAAACTATGTGGAAAAACTAATAATGTACAACTATGGAGACTGTTCTGGGCCCTCCCCCTTCTCTCTGTCTCTGTATCTCTCTCTCTCTCTCTCTCTCTCTCTCTCTCTCTCTCTCTCTCTC